>PVJN01020347.1:0-36107 GCA_004026805.1 Lasiurus borealis | reverse complement strand
TCTGGAAGATGTCTGACTTCCTTCCAGAGAGTTAGGGAGTGACCAGGCCAGCAACGGGACAGTTGGGGGATGATCAGGTAGGCTGGCAGGGGGGCAGTTGGGAGGAGACCAGGCAGGACAGCAAGGGTAGCAGTTGGGGGGCAACCAGGCTGGCAAAGGGGGCAGTTGGGGGGCAACCAGGTAGGCAGGCAGGCAGGCAGGCAAGAGGTTAGGAGCCAGTGGTCCTGGATTGCAAAAGGGATGTCTGATTGCCAGTTTAGGCCGGATCCCTGTGGGATCGGGCCTAAAATGGCAGTCGGACATCCCCCAAGTGGTCCCTGATTGGAGAGGTTGCAGGCCGGGCTGAGGGACTACCCCTCTCCCTGAACAAATTTCATGCACTGGGCCTCTAGTATATATATCTTGTGCAAATATACAAGAGTTTCTCTAGAGCAGTGGTTCTCAAACTTGATTGCATCAGAATCAACTGAAGAGCCATTTAAACAGATTGCAGGGGTCATTGTGTCTAATTCTGGAAGCATGGGCTGGGTCCCAAAAAATTTGCATTGCTTGTTTGTTTGTTTTTTGTTTTGTCAATTCTCTCTGGAGGATACTGTGCTTTGATTTTTAGAGAGATTGGAAGGAATGGGGGAGGATGGGAGAGAAACACTGATGTGAGATACATTGATTGGTTGCCTCCCGCACATGCCTTAACAGGGTCCTGGGATTCAACCTTCAACCTAGGTATATGCCCTTGACTGGGAATCAAACCCAACACCCTTCAGTGCACAGGCCAATGCTCTAATCACTTAGCAACACTGGCCAGGGCTCAAGAAGTTGTGTTTCTAAAAAAGTTCTCAGGAGCTAATTATCTATTGATTCAAGAATGAACTGTTTCAGAGTTCAGATTTAGCTGTGGAATTGCCAGAGTGAAATAGAGTGTGCAAATTTTTAACTTTAGTAGGTAATGCTAGATTGTTTTCCTACCAGCAGTGTGAAAGAGAAGCATCAGACCTAAATTTTTGCCCGACTGGTAGGTGTTACATGGCCAAAAAAGGGAACTCGGTACGCCTTTCCTTTTTTTCATGTTAAAACTTTCAGAATATGGGGAACTTCATGTTTTAAAATGAAGAATGTTATCCAGTACACACCCACCCACAATATTCCACAGGAAAAGCTGTATGTGCTAATCACATTCAATTCCAGTTGCCTCAGAAGAATTTTATATAATTATTGCAATGTTGAATATTTTTATCCTTCCATTAGGCCTTTTTAAAAAAATCCAAGAGAAATTTCACATTAGTGAACACTTGTTTAAAACAAAGCTATTCCTGCCCTAGCAGGTTTAGTTCAGTGTATAGAATGTTGGCTTACAGACCAGAGTCCCGGATTTGTTTCCGGTCAAGGGCATGTACCTTGGTTGCAGGCTCTTCCTTGGCCTGGGCCCTGGTCAGGGCTCATGCAGGAGGCAACCAATTGATGTGTTTCTCTCACATTGATGTTTCTCTCTGTATTTCCCTCTCCCACTCTTCCAAAAAAATCAATGGGAAAAATATATCCTTGGGTCAGGATTAACAAATAAACAAATAACAACAGTAAAAAACATACAAAAGATATTACATTTAATTGAAAAAAAAAGTCTCTTAATTAGTGTAGAAGGCTTAATTTAGAAAAAGCTGATTAGATATCACAATTTTATTGCATTCCTCAGAGAAACTTTTGTTTGTTTGTTTGTTAATCCTCACCTGAGGATATTTTTCCATTGATTTTTAGGGAGAGTGTAAGGGAGGGGGAGAGAGAGAGAAACATTGATTGGTTGCTTCCCACACACGTACATCAGGTATAGAGCTTGCAGCTGAGGTACGTGCCCTTGACTGGAATTGAACCAGGAACCCTTTAGTCCCCAGGCCAACACTCTATCCCAGTGGTTTTCAACCTTCCTAAGCCCGAGACCCTTTAATACAGCTCCTCATGTTGTGGTGATCCCCAACCATGAAATTATTTTCGTTGCCACTTCATAACTGTAATTTTGCTATTGTTAATGAGCCGTAATGTAAATATCTGTGTTTTCTGATAGTCTTAGGCGACCCCTATGAAAGGGTTATTTGACCCCCAAAAGAGTCGCGATCCCCAGGTTGAGAACCGCTGCTCTATCCACTAATCCAAACTGGCTAGGAGTCAGAGGCACTCCTTGAAAGCCAGATTCAAGTTGACTTTTAACAGGTTCACATTCTAGAGAAGCTGCTGCAGAACTGACCCCTGATTTAGACATGTTGTTTTCCAAGTTACTTTTTGAGCAAATGTGTGTCCTGGTCCTGCTTCTGACAGGTGGTGTGGAACCCCAAGAGCCTGTGTACCATGACCAGGTGAGGTGTTCAGTGGGCTTTGGTGTCTGCTATTCAAATGCCTGAGCACTAATGGGTGGCTGTCTTTCAGCTTTCATGACGCAGGTGATCATATTGCTGCACGTATTCTGGGGAATTATATTTTTTGATGGCTGTGAGAAGAAAAACTGGTTCCCTCTTCTTGCAGTTATTCTGACCCACCTGCTGGTGTCAGCCCTGGTGAGTACGACCAATGTGCTCAAACTGTTTTTTGAAACTCAGATCCACATATCTACAGTGGTAGATTACTCTCTTAATGAAGTACATGCTCATGGGAAAATTAGGAAATTCAGAAATGTTACTTGAAAGAATGGATGAATAAGAGATAAGTCATCTAAGTCTTACTACAGAAAGACAACTATTATTTGTTGGTTGATCTCATTAAAGATTTTTCCCTAGTACCTTTCTTTTTAATGAGTACAGTCAAACCTGAAATAGTCTTGAATTATGCTCTGTCGTGTAATACATCTTAAACAATCTCCATGTTCTTATAAATATTTTTAATAAATTTTAATGTTTTATATCATTATAGAAAAATTGTATTATAGAGTGCTTAGCAGACTAATCCCTTCTATTTCTACTTTTTGTTATTATAACGCTGTTTTAGACATCTTTGTACATGAAACTTTTAAATATATTGTTCCAGGGAATGGAATTATAAAATTAAATAGTAGGAATATTTTTAAAGCTCTGATGCAAAGTGCTAAAATACTGTCCATAGGTTTGTATCAGTTTTACTCTAACTGATCAATAACAAGAGTGACCATTTCAGTCCCTTCTCTCTGACATTATAATAGTGCCAGTTTTCAAGAATAATAATGTTTACAAAGGAAACTTGACTAGATACATTTTTTAAGTAATTTTCAATACCTTAGGCCTGACCTTTATTACAGTTTGTCAGATATTACAGTTTGTTAGAATCATTCCCATCACTGCCTTGTCCAGACCCTTATTATTTCTCATCTAAAGGATGTAAAAACTTTTTCTGATGGTATCCTGTCTTATGTTTCTCTCCTCTCCATCCATTTAGAATTTGTAGCAGATTTTTTTATATTGGCCTCCTTGTCCTCTGACCCAGTCTTACTGCCTCTCCTACCTAAAACCTTCCAATGGTACAAGCTACCAGTGTTACCCTTAATATGATGGCAACTGTGTAAAGTCAAATGTTCATGAAAAAAAAAAATAGATTGGAAAGAGAGTGCATTAAAATATTAAATACACTTATCTCTGGATAGATTCTTTTAATTCTTTGTAGTTTTGGGCATGTTCCAAATTTTTTTTACAACATACATTTTATAACCAGAAAGGAAGTTACATGAAAAAGCAAATGTCCTTATGAATCCAATTAACTGTTCACTTGAAAATAATTATTAAGTGCCTTCTGGGTTCCAGGTACTGTTTTAGGTGAACAAAACCATTTAGTGACCAAAACAAAGATGAGTGCCTTTATAATCTAGTAAGGATTATAATCTAATAAGCAATAGATATAATGAGAAATCATATAGTATCTAGAAATTGGTAGTTATTGTGAAAGAAAGGAGAAGTGGAGCAGGTTAAATGGGATCCAGAGTGTGGGAGGTGGAGAGGTGGCGAATTTTTGAATTAGGTGGTCAGCATAGGCTTCAGTGTGAAGGTGACATTGGAGCAAACACTTGAAATAGAGGTGGTTATGCAGCTGGTCTTGAGAAAGCATCCTGGACTGAACAGCTAGGTGCAGGAGGGTGGACATGTCTTCATATCATTGTCGGCCATTTGGATAATCCTTTGGAGAAGTGCCTGTTCTGGTTTCTTGCCCATCATTCTATTGGGTTGTCTGTTTGGTTTGTGTGGTGTTTTTTTTTTTTTTGGTGGGGGTTGGGGTGAGGGTAGGTTCTTTGTATATAGAGTGTCCAAAAAATGTATACACACATTGAATTTGTACCAGGTTTTCTTATATTGGCCTCCTTGTCTTCTGACCTAGTGTTAACTGCATCTCCTACCTAAAACCTTCCAGTGGTACAGGATACCAACATTACCCTTAATATGATAGCAACTGTGTAAAGTCAAATCTTTGCTTAGTAAAATATATTTCATTTTCAGAATTGAGCTATCAGCTGTTAAAGAGTGTATACATTTTTTGGGGGGACATCCTATATTCTTTAAACGAAGGCTTTGTCAGATGTATGCATTGCAAACAACTTCTTCTACAGTGTAGTTTGTCTTTATAGTCTGATGTGGTCTTTTTATGAACAAACGGTATTTAATGTAGTGTAATAATTTTTTTCTTTGTTTTGCACTTAAAATTCAGTGGATTTGAGGTATAGAATTATTCTGACGAAGAATCCAGAAAATGTTCAATGCCTGCCATTCCCACAGATGCCTCTTGAGAAAAGCATTCTTTTTACATAGGTGCTACCTGCAAAATCAGCTATTTCCCTGGCCAGAGCTTAGCCAGGGACATGTGAGGTAGGGTGAGGGTGAGGAAAGTGAGGAGCTTTGGAGGCACAAGCCTAGCAGAATTGTACGGTGACAAACTGGCCCAATCAGATCCTCTCTTTTGTTAAGTGAAATGCTAGGCTAGATCGGAACATATCTCCCCACCTGACCCTGGCCCAGTGGAGAATCCCTCCCTCCTGTCAAAGGTCAGTTCCTCCACTTGGGTTCTAGACCCAATTCTTGCCTTCCGAAGACTTTGCTCCTTTGTCCTCTGTCCTCTTTCGCCAGCCTTTCCATCTCTGTATCAGCTTACAGACATATCTTCATAAAACTTTTATTGCCTTCTCCCCTCCCCGTACCACCCTCTTATCTCCTGTTCCCCATCACAGCAAAACTTCTCAGAGTAATCCCTCCAAATTGTCTTCACTTCTTCACCTCTCATACTTCTAGCCCAATCTAGTTTCTGCTCAACCACCTCTTTAAAACTGCACTTGTCAAGGTCAAAAAGGACCTCCATTTCTCCAAATCTAATGGACAATGTTCTGTTTTCATCTCAGCAACCCATCACACTGTCCTGGTTTTCCTCTTACTCCCCTGCTGGCTCTTCTCAGAGTCTCTGCTGACTCTTTTTTAATAAGTCAGGCCAATGGAATGGTGTTGACACTTCCGATTTGCTCCTGTGATACCAAACAGCACAAACAATTTATAAATGTTCTCAGGGCTTGGTCTTGACTTTTCTTTTCCCTTCTCTCTGCAATAGCTCCATGGGTAATTTCATTCTTAACCATGGTTTTAAATACCGTCTATGGATTGTGTCTCTATATTCCTGTTCCTAACCCCTACTCATATAATAGCTGCTTACCTGACATCTGCCTTTTGAAATCTCACAGGTATGTCCCCCTTAACATGTCCTCTTTGGTCTAGATTCTCACTCACCACTCCAAGCTTGGTCTTCCCCACGTCTTTATTATCGCATTATATAGCACCACTATTTATCTAAAGCCACAAACATGGCCTCTCACTGTCCCTCACATTCCATCCAATAGCAAGTCCTGCAGGTCTTTTCATCTACTCTCCATCTCTGCCTCCACCTAGTCTAAGTCACCATCCCGTACTCTCCTCATCCAGTACAAAACCTTCCTAACTAGTCTCTTTCATCATAGCCTCTTTTAATCTCTCTCTGAGGTTTAAAAATCTAACTCAAGTCCTTCAGGTCCCCTACCGAAAACACTGACCCTCCATTGCACTGAGTATAAAACCCACACTCCTTACCTCATGTGCTGCCCCTCCATCCCTACACATAATTAATATCGACTCTTCTCAGGGTCTCAGCTGTGTCGAGCTCCTTCGTTCCTTCCCTTAATCTCCACAAGGCTGGCTCTCTCTCCTCCTGTGTGTTTCAGTTTCAATGCCACTTCCTTAGGGCCTTCCTTGACCACCCTAATACACAGATCACCTCATTCTTACCTGTTCTGCCACCATCACAATTACAACTGTTCTGATTTAATATTCACCATAGTTCATGATTATGTAATTATTTTAGTTTCTTCATTCATTATCTATCTCCCTTACAGTGTGTGAGCTCCATTAGGATAGAAACTAGGGTTTTCACTATTGTGTAGCCCAGTATCTCTAAGCACCCCATCCGTGTTTTTCAAATGAACTTTTGGGACTGACAGCAGTTGTGCAGCTGAAGAAGAGATGCTGCTCTTCCCCCAAATACTAAGGGCTGATACCAAAGTAACTTGGACTTGCTGGCTCTTGCCCAGAAGAATTATAAATTGGGCCCAGTTATATGACATGCATCATCCTTTGGGTATTCCAGTAGGTTCTGGTTTCTCATTACCTCCTAGGGTTGCCATTCGAATATAGCACAGCCCAGATCTATAGGCTAGTGTCTGCTGACTAGGTTAGTCTGTGTGTCTGTGGGTTCTGGTGCTCCCTAGGAGAGGACATACATCACGTTTGGTGAAACACACCCCAGCTAACTAAAGTATTTCCTATCTCCCTTTGTCTTTGGTTACTTGCATGTTTAATATGCTAGCCATTATTACCAAGCTGGTTTATTTTTTGTTTGCAGACTTTCCTTAATCCTCAGTATGAAATAAGTCTGGTATCATCATATATGATCATGCTGCTCATGGGCATCTGGGCATTCTTTGTTGCTGGAGGCAGCCGCCGAAGCCTGAAACGATACCTACTCTGCCAACACAAGGACTTCCTCCTCTATAGGCAACGCTCCAGTTAACCTCCCAGAGCCAGCACTCTCAAACAGTAAGCTGCATCTTTAGAGGAAACATAACTGTGCCTTTTTCTAAAAATTCCTCTTCCTGGAGGAATTGACTGAGAAACAAAACTATCTAGCTGTGCTGTGGCTTTCACGCAGCAGCTCGCCCTGCCTGCACATGTGAATGGCCTGGTAGGGAAGCAAAGAGAACACTGGTTTCTGGGCTTCCGCCTCCAGGTGTAATTGTTCTGGGCATTTGGTAATTTTTAAAAGCTTCCTCGATGATGCTGATGTGCAGCCAAGTTGAGAACCATCAGTGTCCAGATAGGAACTTGCTGAGACCACCACGAGTGAATAGAACCCAGATGTTTAACTGTCTCCTGACTCATTTGTGCTAAATGGCAAGTCCTGGCCAGCCTTTGTCCTTTCCAGTTCTGAAGTCACAAAAGGCCATGAACTGCTTTCATGTACTTCACTGGTACCCTGTTTTATAAAAGAGAACGTGCTGGCTGTGCCTCTAAATGCAAGAATACATTGCACTGGAGTACTATGATAATTTAGCCAAAGCAAGCTAACAAGCTGTATTAGTCTGTAGTTTTTCCATTCTTGATTTTGCTTTCTGAGGCATTACATTGTTTTTGAGCACATATTCAGTTTAACTAAAAACCCAATCATTTTCTAACTTTCTGGGAAAATATTCTAAAACCAGGAATTTTTATGCAATTTATGAGTCTTTTCTGAGTTTAAGGCTTTTCGCGGTCCCTGCAGCACAGAGGACGGCTAGTTGCTGGGCTAGTTGAGGTGAAACCCATTGTTCTGCCTTTGAGCAGCATGGCAGGCTGCTGAGTGATGTACCTGGAACTGGAGGAAGTGTATGAGGAAAACAAACCAAGAGGGTGGTGTGGACATGATTTGCTCCTGTGGTACTAACCAGGACTTGCCCCTGATGGTGTAGTGGAAAATTGGAAATATGTTTTCAACTGCCAAATTCATGCTTTTATATTATCTGTCAAGTCTATACGTAAATCTACTAAATGTCTCTGCGTTTTGGTAGCAGATACATAACTCCATCTATAGGAATACTCAAGGTGTTTGTACAGCTTCTAAACAACACTTTTGATTTCCTTTATAAAGAGAAAATGCCAGTGAGTTGTGCCTTTACTCACTTGAAATGGTTCCCAGTTGATGGCTTTTAGGAAGCTTTGGTGTGAAATGAAGATTTCCTACACATTAAAGTGATGACCTCAGCGGATCCCATATGTGCAGCAGAACATCCAAATGAAACAGGAGCAGCAATGGCGGGGCTCACCAATGATAGGACATAAGGAAGAACTGGATAAACTGTAATGGGGAAAGAGTGGGGAACATGTTCGAAATGGAAACGTGGCCAGTATTTTGGGCTGCCACTCACCATCTTTCTGGGGACCAGGACCTTACTGCTGAACTAGACCTTTTGCAATGAAATTCTCTTCTGTGTTTAAATTACCAGAATTTCTCAGTCTAGGGATTCAAGAGCAGTTGTGTTCCTAGCAAAGCTACAACCTTGCTAGAAACAACAATTGCTTAGTCCCTTAAACAATTACAGTTTATCTCCAATAAACTTCAGTCCTACTACCAATGGTTCTGCTGGAGTTTGCAGTTTTCCACCTTAACACGAGATTTCCCTTAGATTGGAAGAGCCATAGGAAAAGCCAGTCGTAGAGACCAAACAGTGAAATTTACTGTGTGGAGTTGAGGGGAACAAGATTCCCACTGAATTGAGCTTTATTCCTATTGGAACATGGTATTTTTTGGATGAACAGAATAAGAAAAATACATAATTGATTATTACTATTGACTTAAAAGTCTCTTAAATGGTTAGTCTGATAAAGTATTTGCTGGCTTGTAAAGTATAGAACAATCTGAGAATGTTAATATTATTCATACTTGCCCTCTGAGGATGTCCTCTGTGCATTGATAGTTTCAAATTAAATAAGTAAGCTGAGATACTGTAAAATCTCACTTATACGAACTTTTCAGGTGAGAAGAAAATTTTCTTTGATGCTGAGACTGTTGTCTTAGTTTAGGAAGTTACTTAATAGTCCTTGATTACCTATGAATAAAGGAACTTTGTAATCCCGATTTCTCATAGAATGTGAGCATTGTCATAGTTAGCTTTGGCACTGTTGTTGCAAATAGCCTCAGAGCCCTGCTTTGCCTAATGCCAAGGAAGCCCAGAGGGAGTGTACAGTCTTCCTCTGTTGCTGTACATATATTGAGATGCAATTTTTTAAAAAAAAATTGTTATTTATAATGAGCTTTCTGAACCCTGATAGTATTTGGAGAGGGGGAGGTGGTGTTGATGTTGAATGTTCTCCACACAGAGCTTCCTCGGTTTGGAGGGAAATGTAGTGGACCTCGGAATGTGACTAGTGTTGCAGCTCTTGAATATGTTGCCACATGAATAATAGAGATTGATTTTGTTGCTCTCTATACATTTGTATTTATTTTTAATTCATTTAAATTAGTAGTAGTAACTGGAGAAGTTTTGTTACCTCGATCCTGGCCTGGTTATCTGGCCAGGATAGCCTCTTTTAGTGCATCTTAATGAAAACATGACTGAAAGGAATAAATGATATCTGCAGACTGCATAGAAAATGGCTTTTGTTCCTAACGTTAATATCTTTATTCTCAAGCACATTTCAGTGTTTGCTGGGAGTGTCAGATTCATTCATAAATGCTAGGTGTTCCTATCCACAGAGTTGATAGCACTCTCAAGCACTTCTTGAGAGTTCTAGTTCTTTGTTAGCCGTGTTTTTCCTGGTCCCCTCCATTCCTGACTCCAGGTAGACAGAGTATATGTCACAAAAAAATAATTTTAAAGTGCTTTGCTTAGAGCACTTTGTTTATTATTGCAATGTTTACATTTTTCATTTTATAAAAGGCTTTTTTACTTCATTCTATTAAAATTAGTATTTAGAGAGGTGGGTATTATCTCTGTGTACAATATGTATCATTTAATATGTTATACTGTTGTTATATATACTTGCAATATCAGACCTTGCAGTCAATACACAATGCAATAGACTCTTTCCAGACCTGTATTTTTCAGTGAACAATAAAAAGATTGTTTGGCACTACCCATTTTCCATGTGTCCTTTTTTTGGGGTTAATGTATCCTTTGGTATCTGTTATTACAGTTTTTGTCCTTTATAAAACTTGGCTGCACATTCTGTTGTTTATGACTGTCAGCTCTGAGACTTTTTTGGAAAGATAAGTCTTTGTTATCTGGTTTAAGATCATAAGGCCTATTTCATATCTGTATGTTCAGAAGCAGTTTGGTGCATAGAAGTTCCTTGAGATGTGGAGGAGAGTCCTCCAAGATCCTAGAACCTCACCTTGAAAAATATAATCATAAAATAGTGAATTTATAAAATACCATGTAATTGTGGCTAAAGAGGGAGTTGATTGACAAGGAGAGTGAAATTTAGTTTCTACCCAGTGACCCTGAGCGACCTATAGAGTTCTTTTCCCCCCTTCCCCTTGGTGAGGAGACAGTACAGCTAAGAGTTGAGCTTGGCCTTTGCCATCAGTAAGGCTGCACAGAGATTTTTGTGGCTGAAACAGAGAACCATGTGGTGCCTGTTCACTCTGGTTTGAAATGAGGCTCCATGTTTATGTTGACTCTGTGATTAGATGAAATATCTCCAGGGACCAAGGGCTCTTTGCTCCTAACTTGTAAGCCAGAGGGGAGGGGATGTGTGCATTCCTCAGGTAACAGACCAGATTTGTGTACAGTTGTCCGCCTTTCCACACTGAAATTGTGGGTCTAGTTTAATTGTTATTTCTGGTATTTAGTTGAGACAGGGATTTCCCTGTGACCAGCCCCACCACATGAGAAACTTCCAATGGAAAGAAGTGTATATTTTACTTTCACCTCATTGAAAATGCTACATAGAAGGAAGAACTCAACTGGCTTATGGTCTCGGTCTCAGTAAAAGAATTGGGGGTTGACACACTCCGAGGCAAGCAAGTCAAACTCAAAGGCTAACATGGGCCAAATCAACGAGCCATGCAGCCTGCTAGTAAGGTGACCGTAATAGACTATGAGCCCTGAGCAGGTCCTGGCTTCAAGGCTCAGTAACTTGCAGGTGGAACTTGTTGCTTAAGTGTGGATGACTGGAAACCCTGCTTCTTCTGCCAGAAGTAAAACCGTACGTTTTCAGTGCTTGCGCACAACCAGAGATGGAGTTTATAGTTTTAACCAAGGTTTAGCATCCACAGACAAAGGATGACAAAGAAAATAACAGGTGGTAGAGATCTTTGTCCCTGTGGAACATTTAATCTGACTGCCCAGATTAAAACACATAAATATTACTTTAAGGCAACTACAAAAGGCACTACAAATTTTGAAATAACATAGAAGAGCTCCAATATATAAGATGGTACTTAAAATTTGGGTGTGGGTGAAGGGCACCTGGGTAATGGATGTGGATCAAGAGGAAAGGTGAGAACTTGAGGACAGCCCTGGGCTGCTCCAATTGAGAAAGTGGCAAGGGGAGGTGGACTTGTCTCTGAAGAAAGAAGGAAAACCAGGAAAGTATGGTGCCCAGAGAGCCAGGGGAAAGCATGTGAAATGAAGCTAAATAATGAATAAGGTGAGGAATAAGAATTGGTGGTTGCAAATGAAGATATAGATTTGCTGGGTGACTTTCATAAAAGCAATTTCAAAGTGAGGACAAATAGCTAAATGGAATGGATTATAGAGATTGGGAGATAAGAAGGAGGCAAAATATATAGTGTACAGATAACCATATAATTATAGTAGAGGTATGATAGCCTGCGGAGGATGTGGGGGCAAGAGAGGGTATTTTTCTCTTTCTTCCTTTCTTTTCTTTTTTGTCTTCTTTTCCTTTTTTATCTTTTCTTTTCCTTTTCTCTCCTTCCCTTTTATTTTCCCTCCTTCCTTTCCTCCCTTCCCTTCCTTTCTCTTTTTCTTTCCTATACTATAATAGTATAACAGCATGTTTGAATGAAGATAGGAATGACTCAATGGAAAGGGAATAATTGGTGATGCAGGAGACAGTGGGGATAGTTGTGAAAGCAAAATGCCTAAGGAGGGAATAGAGTGGAACACTTTGAGCATTAAATGCTTATTAGGTAAGTAAAAATATTTCAAATCAATGACTTAAGCTTCTACTTAAGAAACCAGAAAAAGAGGAGCAGGCAAAAAAACCTACAAAAAATAGATTAATTAATTAATTAAAAAAAAAAAGAGGAGCAGGCTACAGCTAAAATAAGTAGAAGAAAGGAAGTAATAAAGAAAATAGCAAAAATCAAACAGAAAGAAAAACAACAGAGGAAATCAATAAAACAAAAATCTGGTTCTTTGAGAAAAATCAATATACTTTGTAAAGCTCTGGCCAAATTGATAAGGGGAAAACAAGGCACAAATTAGGAATATCAGGAATGGGAGGAGACATCATCACAGACCTTATATTAAATAAAAAGGTAATATTATAAAAAATTAAAGCTAGCCAAGACCAGTTTGGCTCAGTGGATAGAGCATCGGCCTGAGGACTGAAAGGTCCCAGGTTCGATTCCGGTCAGGGGCATGTACCTTGCTTGCGGGCACATCTCCAGTGTGGGGTGTGCAGGAGGCGGCTGATTGATGTCTCTCTCATCGATGTTTCTGACTTTCTATCCCTCTCCCTTCCTCTCTGTAAAAAATCAATAAAATATATATTTTAAAAAATTAAAGCTAATAAATTAAACACTTAGATGAAATGGACAAATATCTATCACTATTATATATACAAAAATCATCAACAATATTTTAGCAAATTGAATCCAGTAATATATAAAAGGTATAATACATATGATCAAGTGGAGTTCATCCCAATAACACAAGATTGTTTTAACATACAAATATCATTCAGTTCACCATATTAACAGAGTAAAACAAACAGGATCATATCAATAGATGCAGAAAAGTTTTAAACAAAATCTAACACCCATTTTTTTAGTTTTAAAAAATTTTCAGCAAACTAGCAATATAATAAAAAGAAATGTCTCTAACCTGAAAGGGAGACATCTATGTAAAACCTACAGCTAAAGCCATACTTAAAATGATAAAAGGTTGAATGTCTTCTCCACTAAGATTGGAAACAAGGCAAGGTGTCCACTCTTACCACTTTTACTCAATGTTGTACTAGAGGTCCTAACCAGTGCAAAAAGACAAGAAAAAGAAACAAGTCATACAGATTGGAAAGAGAGAAATAAAATTATTTATTTTCAGATGGTATAATTGTCAGGGTTGAAAAGCCTAAGGAAGCTACTAAAAGGTGACTAGAACTAATCAATGAACTTCGTATAGTCTTAGGATTCAGTATCAACATTCAAAAATCAATCATGTTGCCCTGACCAGTTTGGCTCAGTGGATAGAGCGTCAGCCTGCAGATTGAGGGGTCCCAAGTTTAATTCCAGTCAAGGGCATGTACCTTGGTTGCAGGCACATCCTCAGTGGAGAGTGTGCAGGAGGCAGCTGATCGATGTTTCCCTCTCATTGATGTTTCCAACTCTCTATCCTTCTCCCTTCCTCTCTGTAAAAAAGAAATCAATAAAATATATATATATTTTAAAATCAATCATGTTTCTCTACACAAGCAGCAAAGAATTTGAAATTGAAATTGATTGGCTCTCTAGAACTAGTTTGCTTCTCAAACTATCTGAAGTGAAGAGCTACTTAAATTTTTTTTTTCCTAATCCATCACAGATCCATACTTTTCTAAAACACAGTAAAAATGAATTATTATAAAAATTACAACCCCCAAACTGTTATATGCATCAACAGATATAAAATTACATTTCATTTAATAAAATCAAAACAAAAACAAGGTAAAAGGAAAGAATTACAAAAATATATATGTTCATTGAAAATGTATTTATTAGCAATTAATACAGAATCTTATTACACTCAAACCTTTTATTCTGTAATAATTGAATAAAAAACATAATGAATAAAAAGATGATTCTCCATATTACATGCCTATTGTAAAAAAGGAAATTAATACAATCCAGATTAGCTTCACTTGTTTTGAACTGCATAGAAATGGAATAACACAAAATGTACTCTTTTTTAAAAAATATATTTTATTGATTTTCTATAGAGAGAAAGGGAGAAGGATAGAGAGTTAGAAACATCGATGAGAGAGAGACATCGATCAGCCGCTTCCTGCACGCCCCCAACTGGAGACATGCCCGCAACCAGGATACATGCCCGCAACCAGGATACATGCCCTTGACCGGAATCGAACCTGGGACCTTTCAGTCTGCAGACCGACACTCTATCCACTGAGCCAAACCGGTTTTGGCCAAAATGTACTCTTTTGTGTCTTACTTCTCTCACCCAACATAATTTTCCGTGATTGATTCATGTTTTTGTGTGTATCAATAATTTGCAACTTTTTGCTGAATAGTATTGTATTAATCTTTTCATTCATTGGGTGGTCATGTAACAAAATCTGTTACATTTTATAAAATTTTGAAATCTGCATGTTTTGAACCAGCAATTCCTTTTCTAGGAATTTGTCCTATATAAATACATCCAGGCACACAAGGATCTTTTAATTGTCCTGCAAATGTAAGGAATCTGCAACAAATGTCTATCAATAGAGCTTTGTCTCAAAGAGCAGAACACTTTATGGCCATTAAAAAGAGTGAGGATATTTGGGATATGTTTAAAACAAAAGCAAAGTATAGACCATTCTTCCATTCAACGGATATTTCTCATGCCAGACCTTGTGCTAGATTTTGAGAATACAAAATTGGAAATATGATCCTACCCTTATAGAGCATATGATATGTATCCTATCAGTCTATTTAATTACAAATTTAAGCCCTGGCGATGTTACTCACTGGTTGGAGCATTGGTCCAAGCACCAAAGGGGAACATTTTGCTTTTGGCTTTATACCTAGTTATTTTTATTTTTTTTCAACGAGTATATATTATTTATGTAATCAGATAAAACCACAACCAAGGCACTTTTTGATTTTTTTTTTGTCTTTATTAGAAAGTGTGTGTCATTCAAAGTCTTTCACAATCTGATCCCAACCACTTTTTCTTGCCTCCCAGCATTTTCTATTCTCCCTTCCCACACATTTTCAAACCCATCCCCGAGTCTTCTGCTTACCATGCACCATGGACTCTCATACCTCCACATCTTTGCCTCTGGTTTGAGTTCCAAGCAGAAAACATCCTGTTCCTCCGTCAAGGTCCTGCTCAAATGTGAAGTCTTTCCTGATGAGACTCAGAAAAGCAAAGTGGCTTTCACCCCTGTGATTTATTAGCATAATTTTTAATCAAAGAATAATCACAGTAAAATGCACAGATTTGAAGTGCATAGTCAGATGAGTTTCAACAAATGTGTAACTGCCATGTAGATATAGAACATTTCGTTTTCCCCAGATGGTTCCCACCTTCCGCAGAGGGCCACTGGCTCCAACGTCTGTCACCACAGATTAGCTTCACTTGTTTTGAACTGCACGGAAATGGAATAACACAAAATGTACTCTTTTGTGTCTTACTTCTCTCACCCAACATAACTTTCCGAGATTGATTCGTGTTTTTGTGCGTATCAATAATTTGCAACTTTTTTGCTAAATAGTACTCCATTCTTATGGACATACAGTTTGCTTAGCCATTCTTCTGTTAATGGATACCTAGTTTTCTCTTCATACTACTCTTCTTTTTGATGAGTGGTTCCTGTTTGTCTCCCCAAGTGAGATTGTGACACCATTTATCATTGAATATGGGTACTGTGTCTAAATCATGGTTGCATCCTGATCAAGTAATCTGTGCCAGTAAACAGTCGTGTTCATTAAATCTTTGCTTTTGAATAAGAACATATGAGAAAATACGTTAGAAACTACTTTGAATAATAGATGCGAGATGGAAGGAAATGCCTTTTCCTTTATTTATAACCCTTCTGAGACTAAGCAATTCTCCAGTTCCTAGTAGATACCCACTGTGGATATTTTACAATTTAACTCAGTTCTAATTACTAACTGCCTGAGGTTAATGCAGATGCCACAAAAGTAAGGGCTCAATTCTACAGGACTCTCTTCACTTTAGATCCCAGCCCTAAGGCCCAGGTTGTCACCTGTATTCCTAAAATTTTCATATACACATAGTTTCATTATTTTTTATTGAATTTATAGTAGTGGCATTGAGGTTTCAGGTACTACAATACACCATCGGCATTTGTATTGTGTGTTCACCACCCCAAGTCGAGTTTCCTTCCGTCACCATTTATCTCCCCTTTACCTTCTTCTGCCTGCCACAGCTCCTTTTCCTTCTGGTAATCACCACACTGCTGTCTATATCTACGAGTGTTTTTTTCTGTTGTTGTTGTTTTTGTTTAGTCCCTTATAACCAGCTCTAAATTGTGGGTTCCCATAATTTCTCCCCAAGTATGATATTTGTTAGAGCTCACAAAATTTAGACTAGCTCACGTTTACTTATATTTATGAGTGTTTTATAAAGGATGCTGATGAGTAGCCAGATAAAGAGGAATATAGATCAAGGTATAGAGAAGGAATCCAGAGCTTCTATGCCCTCCTGTGTGCACCACCCTCCCAGCACCTGCATGAATGGGAAGCTCTCTGAGCCTGTGGTTTTAAGGTTTATACGAAGGTTCCATTATGAAGGCATGATTGATTAAATCATCGGCCATTGGTGACTGGACTCCCTGGAAGTCGAGGAGTGGGGCTAAAAGGTCCAGCTCACTGATCAGATGGTCGGTCCCTCTGACAAGCAGCACCCTCCCGTCCAATCATCACCTCCTTAGCATAAACTTAGGTATGGCTTAGGGGCGTATCATGAATAATATTTAGGAACTCTAGAAATAGTTCTTGGTATATGACAGTATCATAGGAGATCAATCCACCTTTCACACAGCGACTAGGAGGGAACGATAAGTCCCTGATCGTGCATGCTCTCCACAGCAAGCAGGTACCATGTTCAGGAAAGATTGTCAGATGGTTATGTTTTGGGTAGTTAGGAAGGAGGGGAGTGAAGATGCCGGAGAGCTGTTGTTGGATGTCCAGGTAGCTCGGGAAGCTAGTTTCAGCGAGGCTCTCACTGGTTGTGTCGCCTGCCTCTGCAGAAGAGTCTGCTCCTTCCAGAGGAGCTGGTTGACTCTGTCATCACTGACACGGAGTTGCTGGAGAGGTCTCAGTCTGCCCTTGAACCCAGAGGCCCTATGTTTGTTGTCTTCATTGCAGGTAATTAAAAGTTAATATTTGAAATGAGTGAACTCAGGCAGAAATAATGACTTTGACTTAGAGTACCAAGAGGTCATAACCAGCCAGGTGAATAGCGATCATGCTGCCTGGGCCCCCACCACGTTTCCAGATGGACCAGGAGGATAAGGCCTGAATGGACCTGCCAGATCGGGCAGGGTGTCATCTAGTTGAAGGTGGGAGAATATTTTTCCTTTTTTATTTTTATTTTTTGCAGGTGTATTGAGTTATCATTGTTATAACATAAATGGCACATATTTAAAGTGTAAAATTTGAACAGTTTTGACATATGTGGAGAAACCATCACCGCCATCAAGGTTATGAACACATCTTCACCTCAACACTTTCTCCTGCCCCTTTGCCATCCCTTCATCCCTTCATCCCCCTATGACCTCCCTATCTCATCCCCAGTAACCATTGACCTGTTTCTGTCACTATAGTTTGCATATTTTGGAATTTTATACAAATGGAATTACACTGTGTGTGTGTGTGTGTGTGTGTGTGTGTGTGTGTGTGTGTGTGTGTGTGTTCCTTCTCCCCAGTTCAGCCTTAGGAAAAGGGAGGGTTCAATGAACGTGTCCTTGGGTATCTGTTCTGCTGAATGAAGAGGCGAGGGTACCCTCCCGGGCACTGGGCTGACTCCTTTGCTTACTTTCAGTTGTCACTCCTTTGTCAGACTTTCCTGAACAGCGGCCAGGGTTTAATGATACCAGTCAGATTGGAGGCAGGGGTTGTTGTTGACTTTCCAGAAATCATTGGCAGAGACTCTGGAGTGCCGTTAGCCTGTGGGGTTTTATGAGGTTACGGCACGATTGAGATCAGCACAGTAAATTCTATTACAAGAAGGTGTTTCCATGCCACTGGAGCTGTGGAGCTGTGCCATCCCACACTGTCCCTGGAGATGCTGGCACTGCAGGAGCCATGTGGCCTTGGCTTAACCCAGAGCCAGAGCCCTGGCTTTGTTTCTCACCGGTAAGATAAGAGCCTTGCTCCCTCTTCCCTGGATTGTTGGGGTGAAGGTATACAAGTGAGAGGCAATACTGAAGTCCTGTGTGACCTGCAGTCACAATGATATGCTGACCTCTGGTTGCAATAAATTGTTATGGTGAATCATTCCACACCACAAAGCACTTGGGGAAGGGCACGGGTGAGGCAGGGGGATCCTCCACACCTTCTCCCACACCGTGGGCCATGCGTACCTGCCAGGCCATTTCCAACGTGGACATGGATGGTGATGCCAGAACAGTGCCCACTGCACAGGTGACACCCCGCTTCCCTGCAGGCAGCCCCAGAAATCTGGTTTTCTCTTCTAAATGGGTCTCAAGACTTCTCCCCTTCCCCGCCACCCCCCACCTTGAAGGAAGCAAAGTGCCTTGTTCTAACAGAGGCGCCACTAACAATTCAAGAGGTGCCGGTCCCCTTGGAGCTGGCGTGGAGACTGCCTTGGCAGGTGCAGGAATGTCAGGACCAAGGAGGTGGGGGTTGGGCAGGGTTGCAGTTAGCCTTGGGTCAGGGTCCCGCATCATCAGGTCCCTGGCAATTAACCAGGCGCCCTTGTGTCTCCACAGCCAGAGCTTCCCCACAGGCACTGGGGCGCCCCAGGCTGGAGTCACTGCTGAGCACCGGGACTCCAGGGCATTGCCCAGAGGCATGGCCAGGGCAGGGAGGGCTGGGGAGTGCTCCTTCCTGAGCCAGGGAAGGGAGGGTGGAGCTGGGGCAGGGGGGCACAGGCCTGCAGCTGGTCTAAGGTCAGCTGGTCTGTTCACCTTGGCCTGATTTTCCACCTGCCCTCTTTCCTACCCCTCATATCTGCCTCCCTGATCCTCCTATCCTCCGTCTCCTTCCCCCACCCCACACCCCCTACACCCTTCCAAAGCTTTCTGCCAATGTTTATTTTTGTGTGAAAGTCCTCTGGGCTGACTGAGCCCTGGAGGGTGGTTAGTGAAACGAGAGAGACTCGGTTTGTTTTATTTTCATAAGTTTGGAAAACTTCTGGGTGTATTTGGAGCCAGTGAATCTGCTTTTTTAACTGTAAATTTTAAGAATTCTAAATATAGACAAAAATGTTTTCAATGAAAATGTAGCATCTGAATGGAGATGTGCTAGAAGTATCAAAATCACACCAGATTTCAGACTTACTATGAAGAAAAACCATGAATGAAAATCTTTCTTATCAAAATATTGATCACGTGTTGAAATTATAGTATTTTGGTTCTATGGGTTACATACAATATAGTAAAATTAATGTCACTGGTTTCTTTCACTTTTTTTGGTGTGGCTACGTCTTGCATTCTGTTTTATTGTGTTCCTGCGGGGCTGTGTGCTGAGATTGTCTGTTTGGCTGGATTCCGACCAGGAGAGCATGGCCACGCTGAAGGAGGACTGAGGACTCCTCGGCCAGCCTGTGGCTCTTGTCATCACAAGTCCCGGTCCTCACTGCAAGGGAACAGAGAGCAGGGAGTGGGGGCAAGGGTGGTGGGGGGAGAAGGGGGTGACTTCTGTTGTACCCTTCTTCACCTTGGGGCCGCTGAAGTGAGAACTGGGCGGGAGCTTTTCTAAGTAAGTCAAGGAAACAGTGGTGGCCTGGCTTCTTTAGCAAACCGGAATCCGAGATCTGGCCTTAGACAAAAGGTGGCACGGAGGGTGCCAGTGTGTTTTGTCAAAAAGGATCCAAAAGGAGGTCCCATTCAGGCAACCCAGAGAGGCTACCACCCTACGAGGTAACGTATACTCTCTGGTGAAGGGATGGAAGACCCGTGGCCTGAGTTCATGGCACTGTGGTTAGGAATAGCTGCCTCTTTGCCAAAGTCTGTTTACCTCTGCCTTGGTTTCCAGGGCCCTTTCCCTGGTCACTCTAGACTCCCCGGCTCCCGGGGAAAGCGGCTGTGACCCTGGGCTGCAGGCGCCACAGGCCTCCGCCTGCAATAAAGAGATGAAGGGCCGCAGGGTGTGAGCCTTTGGAGCCAGGCTCTCAGACCTGGATGCAGACTGCATGGCTGTTCGTTCGGATTGGTTCCTTGTCACCCTGCCCTGGGAACTGCCAGGGGCTTTCACCTCACCTCCAAAAAAAAAAAAATCAGGCTCCTGTGAAAAACTTTATTTGTAATTTCTCATATTTACAGTGTCTTCATTACAATCATCCTCACAATAAATACATAAGTGCTAAACAGACCTTCATCACAGTGGCCGATGCTCCGCCCCAGGCACAGGGACAGAGGGGTGCTGCAGACCCCGGTCTCCCCAAGGGCCAGCCAGGAGGCGCTCAGAGAGCTCAGTGAAGGAGAAAAGAATTTAAGATCTGAGCTTGAAATGCAGTTAATAGTCAATGCAGCAAAATCTTAGGCTGTCTGTTAAGAAAACAGGTGTAAGCTTTTACTGTTTGACCAGATGATACTCAAGAAACAAAATGGAGAGACTCCTGACCCCCACTAGTGAGAGGCCATGAAGCCAGGCCTCCCCATGTGCCTCCCCATGCACAGGGGTCCCTCCTCGGTGGCTGGTGTCGGGGGGGATTGGGCAGAGCCTGAGGGAAGGCTTTCCATTCCCAGAGGTGGAGCCTCAGGAGCCCCATCAGGGTTAGAGGGAGGTCGCCTGCTGGCTCTGGGAGCCTCTGCTCTCTCTGCTGACTTTGTTTTCTCTCAGCCCAGACGCCCAGGAAGCCAGAGCCTGGGCTGTGTGGGGGCAAGAGGGCAAGAGAGATGCCACTGCTTTCACCACCCAGCAAACCTTTCTTCTTATGAAAGCCATTGCCAGGTCCAGTGATCTCTCTGTTCTCGTACACAAAGGCGCAGAGAGCTTTTGGAGTGGGCCCCACTGCTTGGAGCGGCTCAGGTTGGTTTCTGATGGGCTACGTTGGGCCAAGGCCAAGAACGCATTGCCTCGTTCACGTCGCTGGTCACGGGGTTGTCCCCGCTGTCATTTGACCAGCATCAGGTGTGCTGACGGCAGCGAGGGAGGCCACCTGGGGCCCCAGCCCTGCCAGAGGCCTCGTGAGCACCCACGTCTCTGAGGCGCCGCGGGGTCATTTGTAACTGCCAGGCACACGAGCCGTAGAGGCACAGGGCTTGCGTCACTAGGGAAGACCTGTGAGAGTCGGAGGGAGAGCAGGAGGGAAGAAAGGACAGAAAGGGACCCGTGCTTCAGGAGGACATTCCATGCTGTCGGATGAGGCTGGGAACCAGCGAGTCCTGGGACCTGGGAGGTGCTGCCCTGAGAGACTGCAGTGGGGGCCCCTGCTCGGGCCTGGGACTCACTGATTTCCTGGGCTCTTCCATCGAAGGGGACAGGGAAGGAGCTGTCTTCTCAGGAACTGCCTTTGGGACTTGGGGGGAAGACCATGAGGGATCTTTGGAACCTTCCTTCAGTTTGGTCCCTACATGCCATGCTGCCAGCCCAGCACCGATAACTCCCTGCTGTCACACCTCGAAAATACCTTTTAACTAAGCTGTGGCTCCATCCTCCGGGTCAGGGAAGTAGCCACGTCCCAGTCCCACAAAGGAGGCAGAAATTAAATGGAGGCAAAAGAGACAAAGCTCATCAATTACTTTGCTTCTGCCTGTTTCCTAGATTCTCAGAACTCACGTCCGCTCTAGGAGAGAGAAAGCAGCAGCACTTGTTCGAGGGGTGGCCCACTTATGGGTAACATCTACAGAGCAAAAACCCTCACTGCCCCACGGACGGGCCGTTGGGCTGGGCTTCCTAGTCTGCCCTTCTCACATTCACAGCTTCCAAGATTGCTCAGACCTTGCTCCCATGCTCTCTGCAGTCTAGTCGGCGTGTCTGACCCAAAGGACAGGACTGGGAAGATGCCTCTTCGGTCTTTCTTTTGTCTCAGGCACCTTGACCCTGTGCCTGTGCTTTCCTTCCCCCTCCCCCTGCCCCCCCCCCAGGTGGCAATGTCAGACTAAAGGTCATGTCACAGCAGGAGGACCTTGACCCTGTGCCTGTGCTTCCCTTCCCCCTTCCCCTCCCCGGGTGGCAAGGTCAGACTAAAGGTCGTGTCACAGCATGAGGATCAGAGGAAGACAACACAGGCTTCCCTGAGGCAAGACTTTGAGTCTTCAAAGCAAAACGGAGTAGAGAATGCGCATGTGCACATGCTGGTGTGAAAGCTTGGACGAGGAGCTGACCTTCCAGGACTTTTGAAACCACACCTGAGTGAACTCCTGGAAAAAGTGACTTCCCATTATAAGGGTGTGTCCCCAGAGCCCAGACCTCTTCTGCTCTCACACAGAAGAAGGGCACAGCTCCGAGTTCCTGCTCCTGGGCGAGCTCTCCCATCCACGATCGCCCTGGGAGAGGCCCAGCATCAGGGTGGGGGACACCCAGCTAGAGGCCCCCACGGGTCTGGGGTGTTTGTGGGGTGAGCCGCATTGAACCTTCAGGTCGTTCCAATGTCCAGGGAGCCGCTGAGTGAAAGCATCCAAAGCGAAGTCCGACCCGGGTGCCTGCAGTGCCAGGACCTCAGGCGTGGGGCTCTGCCTCCTTCCTGAGGGCCGGTTTGTAAATGACGCCTTTATTGCTGCCACCTTTCTTACTGCTGGAAGAGAAGGACACACACAGCTCGTTAGTCACGAGTGCAGCCTGGCTCAGCTGTGAAACGAGGCAAGTGTTGGGGCCAGGTTCCTGTCTGGGGACTTTTTCTGTTGGTTTTCGGAGGGAATGGCTGCAACTAAAGCATTAACCAAAATGGGACCTGTTGGTTGTCCCTTTAACACCTGACAATACCAGGCCTGCGTTCTGAAGAACGTCTCGCTACCACCCTTGCTTCAAACCTTTGACTCCATAGCAGAGTTCCTGGCAACCTTTTTTTTCATGCCAGGAAACATCAATTAGGCTTTAGGGGTAAAAAATAAACATAACAATGAAATATGAGCAAAGGGCACTATAGCTAAAGTGAGTGAAAAATAAAGTTTTTCTTCATGTTTCTTTTTGGATTCATAAAAGACAATGATTTCATATGTGGAATCTAACAAAACAAATAAAATAGAAACGTACTCATAGGTACAGAGACGGATTGACAGCTGTCAGGAGGTTTCGGGGCTGGGTGAAAAAAGTGAAGGGATTAAGAAAAACAAACTCGTTGACACAGACAACAGTACCGGGGGAAGGGAGGATAAATGGTGATGGAAGGAAATTAGACCCTGGTCAGATGATGTATTACAGAACTGTACCCTTGAAACCTATTAACCAATATAACCCCAATTAATTCAATAAAAAGTATACATATAAAAAAGACACACCAGATGTAAAGATCTTGGAAGACAGCCCTGCTGCTTACATTTAGGCAAATGGGACCCCTCACCACTACCAGGAGCCTCGTCCAAGGTTTTAGCAACAGCAGCCAGGCTGGTGGAACCTCCAGCATAAGGACCCTTGAACGACCGGCATCTCATGCAAAGCAGGCCTGAGCCAGGGGTGTTTGGGAACCAGCGATCCCAGGCTGTGTTGGTACCAGGGGCAGGGGCTCTTCCTTGCACAGGCTGCCTTCCCAGACAGATTCAACCTCATGAACACAAATGCCACCCACTCCCGCTTCCCAGCCAAACCAGCTCACCTCTTCTTCCTTTTGAAAAGCCAGATGGACACCGCCAGGACGATGCAGATGCCGAGAATGCAAGCCAGGGCCACCGAAAGGATGATTCCTGGTGAAGAGGCAGCGAACACACGTTACATGCCTCCCTCCCCTTCCTCTCTCCCCACAGCACACAGGTGTGGCAACACACGGCAGGTACATAATCACCCACTGGAAGGTGTGTACTTCCCCCATCTTTGTTCCCAGGTTCTGGTCTTGGCAGGACTGGCTGGAGGAGAGGGGGCCACTTGCCAACTTTGGTCATTCTCCAGCCGGGGTTCTCAAATGGGCACCAGGATCATCTGAAGAGCTTGTTTAACATGTAGAGACTCTGATTCCATCTGGGGTGGAGCCCAGGAATCTGCATTTTTTATTAAAACTCCTCGAGCTGATGCTGATGTATGTGGTCCATGTACCAGCCTTTGAGAAACCCTGGGCTACAGAATAAGAACTTACTCCACCTTGGCCTGTTGGGTTTGAGGCTGACTGGGAGGCCTCTGTATCAGGGTTGCCCCCCACAAGTTCCACTGCACAGTTCTAAACAGCCCAAAACAACCAGGGACCCCTCCCCAAGGTCACCTCGCCAATCCCCCGACCTCCACATGGGGCCCAGGCATGTTGTCGGGCAATGGCTTTCCACCATGGCCAACAAAGATGGGAGACAGGCTCTTTGAGTGCACACATGCTGTACAGAGTGATTAGGTCTTTCATTAGGGGGAGCATTTGATTGGCGGTGCCCCTTTGAATCAGAGAGAGACTTGAGGGTCAGACCCACAGGGTTGAAGGGCCGGAGC
Source organism: Lasiurus borealis (assembly GCA_004026805.1). Classification (NCBI taxonomy): domain Eukaryota; kingdom Metazoa; phylum Chordata; class Mammalia; order Chiroptera; family Vespertilionidae; genus Lasiurus; species Lasiurus borealis. The sequence goes on along the minus strand of PVJN01020347.1, from coordinate 11,453 downwards.
CAGAGCAACAGCACAGAGAAGCACAGAGGACGGGCAGGAAGTGCCGTAGGCCCAGATCACACTGAGAATCACAGCGATCACCCGCGGCAGCATGCACGGCCGGCGGCCACGTACCCAGGCTCAGTCCTGCGGAGCTGAGGTCTCGCTCTTCGAAAGGGAAGGAAAAGATGGGAAATTAACCGAGTCAAGCCGTGTGGTGGGCACGATCAGTGTTTGGAAGCTCTACCTTTCGTGGGCTTGGAGGTATGAGGCAGACGGGGTGGAGGGCACGGCCCGCCAAGGGGATTCACACAGTGACCCCTCCTCCTGGTGTGCTTTGGTCACAGCAGTTTCTTTGCTTGGGCCGGACTTCAGCTTTTCTTACGAAACGGCCCAGGTGGCAGGGGAGGGAGGCTAAGCGTCCCCCGTCTACGTGGCAGGCTGTCGCCTGCCTCTCTGGTCCCCGCCCCTCTTCCTCAGCCAGGAGCCAGTCGTGTCTGGCTGGCGGGGCTGGCGGAGCGTAGTTGGAACCTGTCCCCACACTTCTACCCCGTCCCCAGCCAGTCTTGTTTCTCCTGGTTCAGTGCTATCGTTACTCTGGCCCCACTGGATAGACGAGAAACTCCTCCGCACCAGCCTCCCTTCTGTGCATGTGAGACCAGCGGAGTGCAGCTTCTCTGGGCAGCTGTTGTTGCAGATAAATGGGCTGAGTGAGGGGTTCTCAGTGGGGCTGAAATAGTGCCCGGTGCCTAAGGTGAGATCTCGTAGTCAGCCTACTGGGGCCTCGCCAGGGGAAGGGTGTGGTGACTCCATCTGCTCCCGTAGGACAGGGAGCCCCATCCAGAGGCGTCTGGGTGCCCGGCCTGCTCCTTCCAGTTCGTAGAACCAGTCCTCCCCCTCCCAGCAGGGCTCCATCCCATCCAGCCTCTGCCTACACAGCCCTCTTGTCTGGCGGCTTCTCTGATTCGGGAGGAACTTGTGGCCGGTGTGTTTGCTCCAGTTCTCAGTGGAGGAAGGAGTTGTGCAGGAGGTGGCCGCCCAGCCTGACACTAAGGAGAGCCCGTGTGGCCCTGAGACCCTGGGCGAGCCCTGGCCAGGTGTGAAGTGCCAGCAGAGGGCCAGGCCCTTGTCCTGGGGTCACTTGACACCTTAGGGAACCGGACCTGAGGCAGCCGGCGAGGTTCTGCTCACGCCTTCTGCTGTGTGGCTAGCATCGGGCTGGTCCTTTCCCGCTATTCTGCAATCTCATACTGAGTCTGCAGCCTCCCGGTCCAAGGCCGGCCCTGGAGTCTCTGCTCTGGCTTCCGGTGGTCCTGGGAGATGTACGGATGAATGGCAGGTGTGGGGAGGAGCTGTCCACAAGCACAGGGCGACCTGCTCTCTGGGCTCTTAGCAGCCACCCCCGGTAGCCCAATGTCTCCCACGTGGCTTCTGGCCTGAACACAAGGGTCCGTATGTGGCCGGGGAGGCCCTCAGGACACGACTTTCCCCTGGGAGAGCGTCGTGTTTGTGCAGCGCCTGCTTGTTGCCCACGGGGCTGCGGCCTCCGCTCTCTGGAATTTGGTCTCGGGTGTGTTTTTCCTTTTAAGGTACCTGGAGGCGACCAAGGCCTCTAGGATCTTAAAAACAAGCAACCACCCAGAAAATCCCCAACTAGTCATGGTTTTCTTTCTAGGCCTTTCGATGAAATACACCTTTGTTCTTTGTTCCTGAAACCCCAGATGCCTGTGGTACCAAACTAGCTCTCACCACATGAGACTGTAACTAGGAAGCCCAACCACTTGGCTAAGCCGTCCAAACCGGATGGTTCCTATCGTCGCCACCTTCACAGTCACCTCACATGTCCTGGGAGCCACAGGCCCCCGACAGCCGGCAGGGTTCCGGGGCTGGAGGAGCTGCCCCACGTCGTGGCCTTGGGGAGCTGGGCAGCCTGCAGAGGCCAGGCCTCTGGCAATGGGCTTCTCTCAAGAGCCACGCGCGGTGGCTGGTCTGGAGGGAGAGCCGGCTTGCCTGGCTCCCTGAGCCGCGCCCTGGCTGCAGGAGGCCCGTGCACACGGCCTGATTTTCTCCGGGCTTAGCCGGGCTCCTTACTCCAGGACGACTACTTGTGAGGGCCAGGTTGCCTCTCCGTGGGAACAGTGAGAGGAGAGCCAGCACCACAACAAGGGGCGCCCCAAGACTGGGACAGAAGCTTTCAGCCGCAACTTCGATGCACCTTCAACCAAGCAGCTTGACTGAGCAAGTTACAGAGCGCCAGCCACTATGCAAGAGGGATGGTGGCGAGGCGCCACCTCCTCGGACTTGCCCTGCAGGAGGCCAGGCAGGAAGGTGTCAGGATGGTGTGCCCTGCCTCCTGCAGCACCAACCGTCCCGGAAGCAGGGCTTTTCTGCAGAGCGGGGTGAAGCCACGGGGCGGGGTCCCATGGGAGACAGACACCAACGCATCTATGAGCTAAAGGGCGAGGGGAAGCCAGGGAGACTCTGGGGTGCAGAGATAGCTGTGGGGGCGGCCAGAGAACCAGGCCCAGAGAGAGAAACCAAAGCCTGCATCCCAGCAGCCTCTGGGATGCTGCAGGGAACAGGCATCAAAGATGATGCAGGAGAGACAGAGCTTGAGAAATTCATCTGCAGATTAAACAAAGAGATGGTTTGTGTCTGACAGTGAACAAGACAAGCAGTTCCCACTGAAGATCAGTGGGACAGACAGGCTGGTTGACAGAGACGGACATGACAGCCCCTAGATGAGAACACAGCAGAGGAGCTCCTGAGCCGCGGGTAATGGGGGACACACTGGACCGACATGGGGGAGCCCTCTGCGCTCCATAAAGTGCCCCGGTGCATGTCAGGGCGAGCAGAGACAGGGCCATCCGACACTCAGAAGGAAACCACACAGATACAGAGCGTGACTGTCACATGCCTCGCCCAGGAAGGGACAGCTTAAGAAGATGGGCAGGCTGCCTGCCACAGGGGCATTGCTACCTGGTCTGGCTGGCTCAGGAGCTGCGTCTTCCACTGGCGTCTTGCTGGACCGAGGGCTGCGGCTTAACTGCTTTTGAGGTCTTCTGAGGCCTCAAGTGCAAACAGAAAAGTCCAGCCGAGGAACAAGCGCCTCGTTGACACAGCTCGAAGTTCCTGGAACAAGTCCAGCCTTTTCCAGGCTATTTGCAATTCTGTTTACTCTAACAGAATTTTGAGTAAAAAGAAATACAGTCCTTGTCGGAGTATTATTTTAAAGTATGGACGGTTTGGGTAGGGGCCCTGTTACATAGTGAAAATGGAAAGAGGCAGGGAGAGTTTGGGCAATCCCATTCCGAATAGTAGAACTCTGACTGTTCTGCTTCATACAAGTCATAGAACCCAGTCAGCGACATGCTCGCCCTCATCTGGATGATGCTTTGGTAAGAAGGGCTCAGACATCACAGAATATCACCATCTTTGGAGGACCCATCTGGGGACATTTCCTTATTAACATTATGAAGAAATAATCCAGTAAAGAAGTAATTTCAACAAATAAATCGGCAGAGAAGATACCACGGGATTACATGAGAGAACTGGTTTTCTACGACCATGACAGGGGCAGAGGGCTCTACCCTCCGGGTTGCAGGAATTCAGGCCCAGGAGAGGGAGCCACACTGCTCTAAGGCCTACGCGCCTGGGCCAGTAGGCATGGGCTACAGTGCGGGCCTGGGTGCTTGGCACTCTCCCCGCTGAAGGAATGATGGGTGGTGAGACTGGGGCTTTTATCCTTATCAGGCCAGGGCCCCGGAAAGCCTGGTAGCATCTCTAGGCAACTCCCCCGCCCTGGCCTTCAAGGCTTGGCAGCTAAGTTCCCATCTTTAGTTTTTCTTAAACAAATGAATTGATTTTAACGCTGTTGGCAAACTGATAACAAAACAAAATAAAGATAAAACTGAATTGTAACAATTTGAACAATTGTTCAAATCATTCTGCAGAGAGGACACTGGCGAGGGGAGGAGAAGGGAAACGGATCGGTTACATTCTTTCCAACTTGTCATGAGCACCAGGCACAGTGCCAGGCGCAAAAAGTGAGAAAGACACCCATCGTCCCTGTCCTTACGGCACCTGTAGTTAAAGATTTTTTCTGTTTCGGTGTGGTTAACAAATCACCCTGAGGTGCACCCTGAGTCACAGAGACGGCACGTGACTCCGGCTTCTCTGAAGGAGGCCGAGTCGCCGTCAGGAGGATGGGGAGACTTCTGAGAGGACATGATTGCAATTGGGGTGTTGAAAGAATTTTCCAGGTGGAAGAGGCGAGGGGCCTCTCACAGGGAATAGTGTGGGCAAAGCAAATGGGGTGCACTCACGGAGGTAGCGGCCATGATGGGAGGGAGCTGACAGTGTGGATGGGTGCCAGGGAGATGGCGCTGGACAGGTCAGCCGGGCCATCTTGCCAAGGCAGCTCCAACTCCCGGCTGGGCCCCTTTGCCCACTGTCATTTCTGAACACGGTCTGCTCTGGGCCAGAGGCTTGTTGTTAGGGGCAAGGTAAGGCCCAGGGCGGGCTCTCTGTTCCCCACAGAGCCTAAGCGGGGGCGGTGTGAAGAAAGCTCACGGTGTGATGAACTGCCTCGGATGAAGGGCCTGGGACTCACTGCTCAGCCCGTTGATGATTACTCCTGACCTGTCAGTCCCTCCCCCTCTACTCCCCTGCCCCGTCCCTGAGGCAGCTGGAAGGCAGGAGCTCCTCTGGTCTCCATCGGGGTGCTTTGGAAGAACTGATCCATTCCCATCTCATGGAGTTTATTTATAAATAGGAACTTCCAGAAACACAAGGTCAATAACCACACAGCATACATTCTAGTCTGGAAACAGTAGATAATTAGCCATCTTAGCTTTGGAAGCTTTTGGTTCTACCTCTTTTTTAAAGGTTTTCTTAAACGACCCGGTTTCCTTAGGGCCCAGCAGAGTCTGATGGGGTTACCCCACAGACTTTTTGGAGGGTGAGCCCCCACCCAACCCTACTGTGCAGCGAGCACTCCTGTCCACCTGCACCTCAGCCGGCCCTGGTCCTGCCGCGGGGACATGCAGTTGCTCAGCGCAGGCCCACTAAAGACAGGATTATAGAAACTTTTTGGCTTCCTCTGGTCCCTCAGTGTTGAAAATAGGGCTAGACAGCGTGAGTACTCAGGTTGGAGGGGCTCTCTGGACCCAGTGTCGGTGTCTGAGGCTAAGAGTCAGTTTGCAGGAACCAAGAGCTGGGCTCCTGGACTGTGACTCGGCCTCTGCAGTCCTTCCCTTCCTCACGGGGACACTGACTTCCTGTGAGACGGGAATGGTCCCGGGATGTGCTCCTCTCTCTGGATCCCGCCTTAATGATAAGGAGCCTTGTCCCCCCTCTTCAGTCCAGCTTTCCATTTGGGTCACTTAGTGGAGGCACCTTGTAGGAGCTGTGGAAAGTGCCTGGCCTGACTGTCACCTCTCCATAAAGAGTGGGCATTTTAACCAAAGGCACAACTTAAGAAAACCTTGTACTAAAGGAGGAAGGGGGGTGATGGAGGGATTCTGAGGAAAGTTGCCACCTGTGTGGCGTCTGGACCCCTGGGAAAGAGGTTTGTAATCTTCAGGGTGAATAGTTCTCTCTCACCCGTTTCTCTTAGCCTCGGACATACCCCATTATATAAAGAGAATACTCCAGTTCTAAGAGAATATGGGGCCCAGAGTCCCTCTGGGGTTTGATTGTTTGACACGAGAAACCCCAAGCTTATTATTTCAGGGCTAACCTTCTCCAGACTGATAATGCCATGTGACAATAGAGTCATCACCAGGGCTTGTGGTGTAAAACTCTGGAGTCCTGTGATAGAAAAGTCCCTGTACACTCTGGGGCAGTACTTCCCAGTCAGGGCAATTTTGCCCCTCCGCCCCTGGAAACATCTGGCCACGTCTGCAGACAGCTTTGGCTGGTACAGGTCGGGGTGCTACAGGCATCTAGTGGGAAGAAACCAGACAACGCTAATCCTGCAGTGCACGGGACAGCCCCGCAGCCAGAATCATCGAGCCCCAAATGTACAGGCTGGAAAGCCCTGCTGTGGGGCTAAGTCATTGTTAGACTACACCCCTTTGAAAACAGAACCCAGGTCCTGTCCTCCCTCCAGAGCACAGCCGAGGAAAAGGCAGGGTCAAGTTAAATGACTCCGCGCCAATCGTTCCAATCTGGTTAAGTCTCAGATCCTCTTCTCAAAGTCCGTGCACTTTCTCTCCCAGAGGATTTCCTCAAGGTTACTTTTCTCCTGGCCAAGTTTTCCAACTCAGCTGTTCCTGACAACTTCCAGAGGAAACCCTGAGGGAACCACACCTAATTGCAAACATGCCTCGGAGACAGTGTGCAAATAATGGAGTCCAAACCGCTCCGGGCTCTCGCTGACCAACAGGCTCACCCTCACACCTGCAACCACACACACCTGCAACCCTGGCTGAGGCAGCTGGGGTGAGAGGGCCTCGTGAATGCAGTGCCCTGGTTTGGGGCTTCCCTCCTGGGGGCTGCCTCCTCACGACGCCTTGGTAATGGCCCCGTTTGCTGCCCGAAACCTTTGGAAGTAAGATGGAGGGGAGGGTTCTGGCCACGTTTCTATAATCAGCCTCCAAATGCACAGGTTTGCCTTGAACTGCCGGGGAGTCTCACTCCAAGGAGAGAGCTGGGCCCCGCCGGGGCTCTGGCCAGCAGCAGCTCTGGGTGAGCAGTGCAGGCAGCGGCAATGCTGCATTTGGGCCTTGATCTGGACGTCCTAAAAGCTGGGGCTTGGTCTGTGGGCTGCTCCCTTCACCACCTGGGCGGTCTACTGAAGCACCCCACTACACCCCCGACAGCACCACCCACTCTACAAGCGCCAGCTTAGACCTGTGCTGGTCTAAGAAGATGGCTAATTACTCCCAACGCGTTACAAGTGGGGGTTACTTTGGGATGTCAGCCTCAAGTTCCTGCATGGCTTCTTCTCATCCACTGTAACCGCCCTCAAACACTGTCCCTGCAACGTAAAGTCAGGATGGGAGGCCGTTAGTGTCCACTCAGGATCAGCACATCTGCACACCCCCTGGAAGGGGTTCAGCTTACCAGGCCAGCCTGTGATCCCATGGCCGAGGGACCCGGGGCCAAAGAGGGACATCATTGGCCCACATCATACAGCCGGGAGAAACAAAGGGAGTTCTTAAAGCTACGTCTCCTGACCATAGGGGAGTATTTGTCACCCTGGCCCCTGGGACGGGTATTATTATCTCAAATCACAAGCCGGATCCACCCGGTCTACGTGGACAAGTCCCTTCTCTGCAGGCAGAGTTCTCAATTTTGTTTAAGAGATGAGGAATTTCTGTTTCACCTTTGACCCTATATACTCGGTTTAGAGGAACAGGGAAAGAGAAGGTTACATCCAGGTTAGATGCAGGGGGAGAATTCTGCCCATCGGAGGCCTTTAAAGAGCTCTCTAAGCCACATCACATACATTCTCAATTTCCAGGAAGGTCTGTGGTTCACAGAGTCCGTTTTCAGGCCAGAAAATGGAGGGGAAGGGGAATGACCTTAAGGAGTGGTGTCTGGAGAGGAGGACACATAAGGTAAGTTCGTGGGCAGTTCTTGATTAAGCAGCTGACAGAGGAGGACACACTAGTGACCAGAGGTATGGGTGACTCAGAAGGGGGTGCTTCTACAGCTTTCTGACCAGAGCTTTGAAATATAACCTCCGTATGTTTACCAAGCTTAGTAGGTGATATTTATAATCTCACACAACAAGGAAGGAACAAAACAAGGCGGAGAGCTGGCAAGGAGAGTTGGCACAGATGGGATAATGGGGCCAGCTCTAAATATGAACACCTGGCCCACCCGCGATGTAAGCGGGTAAAGTGGTCCTTCCCCGGACCTCCCTGGCCACTAGGGACTCCCAAAGTGGGAAAAGCTCAAGCATCTGCAGGGAGAGAATAAACCTGAAGGTTTGAAGAAGGGCCTGGGCCCCAGGAATGCTCCCTTCCCCCCTTTTCCCAGACCCCTAGCTTCCTGCAGGAGGATGTAGGTGCCGAGCAAGTCAAGATGGGCAGTTAGGACTCTGGGTTTCAAAAGAAGAGCGGGCTTTCACAGCAGGAAAGATACAGCGAACTGTTTGATTTCCTTCAGTAGCTGCTATAGCTGCTGTGTCAGTGCCTGAGCAGCTTTCGGGGGGGTTGGGGGGGGGATGGTGGAGGGAGGAGGCAGAAAGGCAGTGAGTGCCGGCACTTCCCTGCCAGACGGGCCTGCCACACTGGACCATGAGCTGCTGTGCCCACAGATGCACCTCCTCCCAGAGGGGACCCTGGACATTGAAGGGGCTTTGCACCACCCAGCAAGGCTGGGGATGGGCCGTGGGGCTAAGAAAGCCTGCAAGGAGAAGTGAGCGGTGTGATGGCATGAAAGGGGGCTACCATATGCTTCAGGAGAAGGGGCAGGTTTCCAGAGCAGAGAGTCTCCGGAGCATTCTCTCTTTCCCAGCTGTGGGAGACTCCAGACTTAGCGAGGGCTCCGAAGGCTCCGGTCTGTGTGCCCGGAGGCCCTGCCCCCGGCGTGCTCCCTACAAAGGCTCATGGAAGTCAAGAGCACGAAGGGAGATCTCAGTGAACTCCCCACACAATAGCTCCTCATGCACCCTGGTTCCCGTGGGGGCCAGAGTGCTCATAACCCACCCAAGGGCATCAGGACAAAGCCTGAGGGGCGGGCAAAGCACATCTTGGCACCACACTCCCCCCAGGCCCTGCAGGCCTCACCTTGTTGGAAGGAGATGTACACCAGCCTCTCATCAAACTTCTGCACACGCCGGAAGTTGTTGACCATTTCCCTGGGGGATGGGTCGTTCTCCTGTGTGCAGTACAGAGCTGTCTCCAGAGCCAGCAGCTGTGGGAGAAGAGCACACACCCTCAGGCAGAGTGAGGGCCCCCTGGCCTGACCTCACCTCAGGAGGCGGGAACTCCTCCCCCCACCCCTACTCTCTGCCCCCAGCGCCTTGGCAGACACTCAGTAGAGAGCAGCAGGAAGGCCGGAGAACGGCCACCTCCCCTGCGGGCCTCTGGATGACCGGCACAGGGTAAGGTGATCTGTCTGCCCACCTCCTCAGGCTTGGGAAAGTTCTTCATTCAGTTACCTCCAGGCTGTGCCTGCCATCTGTGTGCAGGGAGGGGCACCTGGGGTGCTGGAAGGGCTCCACTCTCCTGAGCCTGATTTGGGACCCGACTCTAAATCAGGGGGGCCAGGGGCTTATTCTGATGTTCCCTTCAGAAGGAAGGGCAAGAGGCGGCAAGAGTCCCCAGGTCATCTGATGGCCAGTTCCACGGGGTTTTCATCATCCATTCCACATGGATGACACGTGACTGCTTCTCCACACGTTTCTCTCCTTGATTCACCGCATCTTTATTCCTTCCTGCCTGCCTCCTGCCTTTTACCTGGGTTGCTCAGATCGGTAGCTCATAGGAAAAAAGGAGCCACTCCGTTGGGGGGGGGGGGTGTCGGTTGGCTGGGCCGTGAGCCCCGACCCCCGGCCATTTTCTGCTTGAATTGAGGCTGTGGTGCAGAGGGCCAGGCAGTGGCCTGGACTCTTGGCTCTGTCACTAGCCAGCGGTGATCCCGCCAGTCTCCTCAAATCTAACCCTCACTTTCATCACCTGGACGGTGAGAGGGCAGAGATGGCTGCCGAGGCTTCTGGCCCTCCGTCTGCACTGGACTGCGCGAGCTTGAGAGCAGAGATCCCCACTCCCTCATTGCAGCAGCCCCCGCTCCTGGGTCCTGAACCGATTCAATCTGACCCTGCCTTTATTTTGCCTCTGCAAAGGAACCATGCTCCCTCCCACCTGGGAGTGAACACCACCCACCCAGGGATATCATGGGAAATGCAACTTAGCAACTCTTTTTTAAAGAACGGTGGAGACGGATTCGTTTTCGTTTGACTTGATAGCCCCACACAGCGCTTTCCTGGTGCCCGTGGCATTTGGGAGGTTGGAATAGTAGCCATTGAAACTCAAAGTGAGGAAAACAAGCCACTGGGAAGGCCTGGTGGCCTCTGACGCTCACCTGCTCCTGGGAAATGTGCACGGGGTTCCGGAACACCGTCCAGAGCACCGTGGGGTTGCAGGGCGGCGTGGTCAGGGAGCCTTTGTAGCGATAGTACTCGGCCGGCCTCTCGGGAAGCAACTCTTCAATGCTGAAGCCGGGAATGCGCACTTCTTGGCCTGGAGAGACAGTGTGGGGGATGTGTCGGCCTTGCTCCCCACAGCAGTGGAGCAGTAGAGCCTGTGACTGAGCCTAGAAACGTGAACGAGCCCCTTTCTGGGCCATCGGACCCAAAGACCTGGTCCCAGACACCTGCCCTCAGCATCCGTTTTCCTTCAGGTCACACGGGAGTCACTACATCCATCACTACATCAGCATCCCAGGACCCCTCACCTTTGTACTTGACGTGCTGAAGGTGACTGAAGATCTTGTCATAGGAAGGGTTGAAGGCGCCCATCTGCAACAGAGACAGGCTGGGTTGAACTGGGAGAGATTTCTGTAGGCAGAGCCTGGGCTGACAGCGGTGATGGGAGAGCGTGGCTAGGGCCATGGTCACTGCTGCCATGAAGAATGCCCTTCAGGAGGACAGTTATGATGGGCCTCTAGGCTGGTGCGGGGTTGATAGAACGATCCTGCCTCCTGTAGCTCAGGATGTGCTGTTTCCACCCAAGGTGCTGGGCTGGAGTGTCCCAGGGCATGGGATGTAGCCCGGGCTCCCGGTTATCCGCTGTGAGCCCGAAGGTTTGTTCTCTTACCGGAACTCGAGGGAGCCTGAGCTCACTCAGCCAGGTCAGGCAGTGTGCATGTTGAGAAAGGACACACACGCTATCTCATTAGGGGAAAAGGATGCAGGGGAGTCAGGAGGTGTTCCCATTTTCTGGGATTAGGAAAGAACTCATTCCAGAGTCCATAAGGATGGACCTTGGGTGCCTGGAGTTGTGTCAGGAGTTCAGGCATCTGGTGGTACAGAACTGAATGATTCCTACTTCACCACCCCCTCGCGCCGACCCTCCCCCCCGCCCCCCGCCGCCACACACACCCTCACACTCACTCACACAAACACACACTCACATGTCCTGTTCAACTGGGCAATTCCTTCCCTTATGTATTAGGGCTGGGGACTAGGGCTCATTGTCCAGATGTCACAAAGGACATGCCCACAGGAAGTGCTGCCTCCAGGCCTAGAGAGAAGGAATTCTATGGGGAACACTCCCCTGCTCTGGAGGCAAGACACCGGAATGCATGGAACCACAGGCCGAGTGTGATATCATGATATCATCCCAGCTCCAAACGTCACATGAAACCCCTCTTAATCTCTCTTACCTCTATGAGAACAGCTAGGACGGCGAGGCCTTCTGACTTGTTACTGGCGGTGCTGGCGTTGGGGTACAGGTCCGAGTTATAATGGACAATGTGCAGCTGCAGTGGGCGAGAAGCCGCTTATGAGGGGGGGGGGG
>PVJN01020346.1:0-36108 GCA_004026805.1 Lasiurus borealis | reverse complement strand
CACAAAACGACCCCCCCCCCAAAAAAAAAGGGTTTTATAAAACAAAAGCAGCAGGCAGCTTCTTTAAATAGCCAAGGACAGGAAAATAAGTTATTGTTTCTCTTCCCTCCTCTCCCTGGAAACACGCCATTCTCTTTCTTCTTTCTGCCACCCAGGCTCTTCCTCTCTCTCAGAGGTGCCCCGCTGCCCCACCATCATTCCTTCGGTTCCCTGTTCTTTCCCGTCCCTTCCCCCCACGTTGATTTTGGTCTGCAGGGTGACTCCCAACCTGACTCTGTGTGACTTCTGCGTGACCTCCCTGTTGAAGTGCCTCGAGCTATTTCCCAGTTCTCAGAGGAACCTGATTGACTTGAGTCGGGCGTATGTGGCCCAGCACTGGACCCAAGAGCCGTCTGTTGTCAGGGGTTTGGGGAAACCCTTCCATAGTCTGTGCACAGGGGAGTCTCTCTGCGGAGCAAGATTGGGCAGAGAGGAAATCAAAATAAAAGATACACCGTCTGAGTCTCCGCAGATCTGAACGTGTCTCCTTTTTCCTGCCCTCGTGCCTGAGTGGTAGCTCGGTAGGGTATAGAATTCTTGGATCACAACCTTTTAGTTTCCCCTAAAACTCTATAGATATTGTTCAAACGTCGTGTCTCACTGTGTGGCGTGGAAGACAAATCTGAGAGGGACCTGATTCCCCAGCCCTTCCGACCCTCCCTTTGTGGTTAACCTGCTTTTTTTTTTCTTTCTGGATTCCTACACAATTTCTTTTCCTTACTCATGAAATTCTTTCCTGTTGTTTTTTTCTTTGAAGTCACTATCCTGCTCTTCTTCGTTTGCAGATTACAGAAGAATGTTTTAAACCTCTGTTCGCAATAACTGGTTTACAGCAGTATCTAATGTCCTGTTCACTGTCTCCACCGTACTTTTAAATATGATAATAATGTTTTTCATCTGAAGGCAAGCTTGGATTATCTCTCTTAAAGATGGAATGTTCTCTCAAGTCTCAAGTCTCCACCAGGCTATTTCAAAGATAAACATTTCCTAAGAATGGTCGCCTTTCTTATGGTTTTTTTTTTTTTCATCTTTTCACAAGCTCCCGACTTGTCTTTGTTCATTCTAAAGGGGGAGGCATCTTTGTTTATTTGCTGACATTAGAGAGAGATTCTCTGCGAGCTGGTGTCCTAGACGGAGCGTAGAAGAGAGAGTTTACGTTTTCTGTCCTTTTATTTCGCTCTATTGGGGAAATTCAACTGGGACGTGGAGAGTATGGAATGAGGAACCAAAAGGTACTTAATTGCCAGGGAGACGAACTGTTTTGTCAAATGATCAGTCCCCCCTCTCCCCACCCAACTACCCCACGTGACAGCACAATGATTTACAGCTCCCTCTATCTTCCCTGACTTTGGTTTTCTTCCTGGGTGACCTTTCATTCACTTCTGCCTCAGGCTCCCGTTGTCTTGAGATTCGGAGTTAGTCAGAGGTCTGATTGCTCCCAGGAAATAGGGAGCCCAGAGTGTAAAGTTCCTGATGATCCCAGGCTGATCGGGGGCACAACCTTCTGTAGAGTCTCGCGATGGTGACGCCTCTCACTTTGCTCACCGCTTTCAGCAAAGGAAGGCTGCAGCCAGCTGTTCCACGTGTGGGCTGCTGGGACAGTTAACCGGTCCTTTGGTTTTCTCCTCGGTATCTGCCTTGTGGCATGTCTATGTTGCGAGGTCCCACTGCTGACTTCGGATTATTTCCCAAAGATCTTTGGGGAACATCCCCCTTACTTTATAGACGAGCGCCTGGTTTGTCTGAGTGAATTGCAGGCTGTTCACTGAATGTGCCGGACAGTCTTGTGGATGTTTGAAAACGTTTCTGATTTATCATTTCCCCGTTTATTGAATGTATTGGGGTGACACTGGTTAATAAAATGATGCAGGTTTCAGGGGTACAGTTCTAACACACATCATCTGTACACTGGGTGAAGTTTCCACCACCCCAAGCCAAGTGTCTGTCCATCATTTCTCCTCCCTGTACCCTCTTTCTCCCTGCACACTCCTCTCCCCAGCAACCACCACACTCTTGTCCATGTCCATGAGTTTTTTTCTTTCTCTCTCTCTTTTTTTTGCTCTATCCCTTCAGCACCCCGCACCTGGGACCCCCTCTCCCAACAGCTGTTAGCCTGTTCTCCATGAATCTCTTTCTTTTTCTTTATTATTAATTTTGTTGATTAAATTCCACATATGAGCGAAATCATATGGTATTTGTCTTTCTCTGACTGGCTTATGGCACAAAGCATAATGCTCTCCAGGTCCCTCCATGCTGTTGCAAAGGGTAAGATTTCCTTCTTTTTAACGGCTCAGTAGTATTACATTATGGAAATGTGCCACGATTTTTTTTTTATCCACTCATCTACTAATGGGCACTTGGGCTACTTCCAAATGTTGGCTATGGTGAATAACGCTGCAATAAACAAAGACTTTTTTCTTATTTTTTAAATAGATCTTCAGTTGTTTCAATGGGATTATGAAAGGAAAGGACTTAAACACATGCTAAAAGCATTGTCCTTTCTGTGTACTAAAGTGCTTAGCATATTGATGCTTCTTACTTTGAAGTGCATCAAAAAGTAACATGGGTCAATGGATATACACTAGCAGGCAAAATGGAGCAGATAAGGGTTTCAAGGGAGGGTGTAATAAAATAAATATAGCTAAATATTAATTATAGAATGTATGAGTGTTCGTGGTATGATTCTTATCATTTTTCTGTATGTTTAAAAAAACACGACATGTTGGAAAATCATTATTTTAAGACTGAAAATCAATTCTTAACCTGGCTTCACCATTTATTTGGAGATCACCATCAAGTAATTTGCACAAGGGGGTACGAGGCATATTTCTTTTCTGAGCCTATGGTTATCTTTTGCCATTTCAAGGACTTCTCTCCTTGGGTTATGTCCGCTATTGCATAATAGCATTTCCCTTTCAACTAGATTATTGACATAACCTAGTTTTTCCAACCTTAAAAATCCCCCTTTGAATCCTTATCCAGATAGTATTCCTCATTAAGGCATGTTTTAACCTGTTCACAGATAGATCCCTACAGTCTAGAACAGTGGTTCTCAACCTTTCTAATGCTGCGACCATTTAATACAGTTCCTCGTGTTGTGGTGAATCGTAATGTAAATATCTGTGTTTTCTGATGGTCTTAGGCAACCCTGCTAGTGGTTCTCAACCTGTGGGTCACTGCTATAGAGCCTAAGACCATCAGAAAACAGGTCACGACCCACAGGTTGAGAACCGCTGCTCTAGAACAATGCCTAGCCTATATTAGGCATTCAGTAACTATTTGTAGAATGGATCTCTCTATTCTCCTTCACAGATCTTCTCAAAATGGCGGCCTATCTTTTTCTTTATTGCTACCGCCTCTGGACTTTTCTTTACTCACTAGCCCATTCAAATGGGGCTTCTGTCCTCATAACTCAACTGAAACTTTTCTCGTCTGGAATTCTATGCTGCCATAAAAAAGAAGGAATTCTTACCATATGCAGCAACCTGGATAGAACTGGAGAGACTTATGCTTAGTGAAATAAGCCAGTCAATGAAGGAGAAGCATCACATGATCTCACTCATTTGTGGATAATAAAGAACATTGTAAACTGATGAACACAAGGATAGATACAGAGGCAGTAAAGCATCAAACAGATTGTCAAATTACAGCAGGAAGGTTAGGGAGAGGTGGGGTAGATAAGAAATCAACTGAAGGACTTGTATGCATGCATATAAGCATAACCAATGGACGCAAGACACGGGGGGGTTAGGGTATGCCTGGGAGGGGGGGCAATGGGAAGATATGTATACATGTAATACATTAATAAAAAAAAATTTTTAAAGAAAACAATAAACTTTTTTTGTCAGTATGACAAGTGAATTCCATGTTGTCAAATCCAATGGCTGCCTTGCTGATTTCTAATTCCTGATGTAATCAGGATTTAGGATAGTTTATCCCTCTTTCCCTCTTGAAACGTTTTCCTTCTCAGCTCTGTGACACAACAGTCACAGAAGACTCACAGGTTTGTCCCTCTCCAGCATCACTGGCTTCCTCTTCTCTTACTTCTTTTATGGCTTGACTTCCTCTACAGACTGGAGCTCCTTAGGACTTGGCTCTGGTCTTCTCTCTCTCCACGTCCTCCCCAAGTGGTTTTGTCTAGTCTCCTACCTTAAATCTGAAGAGTCATCATTTCAACTCTGTAGACAAGACCATTCCTCCAGGCTCTATATTTATACATCCAACTGCCTACGTGATATATCTGCTAGGATGTCACACAGACATTTTCAACTTAATAGGTCCAAAATGAAAACGCTGCTTTCTTCTTCACCTCATCCCCTGGAAACCCGTATCTGCTCCATTTTGCTACTATTATTATAGCCATTATGGTTCTCTTTGGGGCACTGTTTTCAATGGTATATCTTTGTCTATTCCTCTGTTGTCAACCTATGAGCGCTTTGGAATTAATGTCTGTTTGTTGTTAATAGTAGGTACTTAGGTCAATATATTCCTGTTTCCCCCTCACCTTTGTACCAATATTGTTATTCCAAGTACATCTTTATTAGATGTGAAACCAAGAATTGTAGACACCACCACAATTTACTTTTTTTAAATAAATATTTTATTGACTTTTTACAGAGAGGAAGGGAGAGGGATAGAGAGCCAGAAACATCGATGAGAGAGAGACATCGATCAGCCGCCTCCTGCATTCCCCCTACTGGGGATGTGCCCGCAACCAAGGTACATGCCCCTGACCGGAATCGAACCCGGGACCCTTCAGTCCACAGACGGACGCTCTATCCACTGAGCCAAACTGGTTTGGGCCACAATTTACTTTTTTATTATGCCATGTATGCTTTCATATATTTTAATGAATCTCCCTTTTCTTTTTCTCTCTCCCCCCCCCCCATTACATTATGTGAGGGATATTGGTAGTGAGGGTGAACTTTACCATTTACCCCACAGTTTCAGAATATTGACATAGAATTGCATCAGAATGAGAGGCAGGATGAACATTACCTGGGTTTTGGAACCGGAGCCAGGCGCGGTAACTGATGAGACTTTGAAATACTCCTGTTTGGAGGGAGGGTCAGCTTGTTTTCAGTTGTAGGAACTTGGGCTGGATTATGTTAGCGGGAGCAAGCTGGAGCACAAATTGTAAAGCTGGGAATCCGGGTGTGTGCACGCTTCGAGCCAAGTGGTAGACGTCAGTGGGCATGTATTAATGGGGGTAATACCCAAGGTTAGAACAACCTTTCTATGTAAGGATTACAGGGTTCTAGGGTTCTCCCATAAGATGCGTCCATCACAATGTTAAATCTTAAAGAGGGCACTACAGAAGCACAGAGGATGGTGAGAAATGATCTACAGAAGTGACAGTCATATCAAGAGTCCATTGACAGTTGGTGGTATGGCAAGAGGGTTCCCTGACCAGACTTGCTTTGGAGTCATCTATACATACAATCAATTCCCATGATTCATGGATCCTGTATTTGTGAATTCACTGACTCTAAAACAGTGGTTCTCAACCTTTCTGATGCCATGATCCTTTCATACAGTTCCTCATGCTGTGGTGACCCCCAACCATAAAATTGTTTTCGTTGCTACTTCATAACTGTCATTTTGTTACTGTTATGAACTGTAATGTAAATATCTGTGTTTTCCTATGGCCTCGGGCTCTACAGCAGCGGCCCACAGGGTTGAGAGCCGCTAGCAGGGTCGCCTAAGACCACAGGAAAACACAGATATTTACATTACGATTCATTACCAGGAGCAAAATGACAGATATAAAGGAGCAATGAAAATAATTTTATGGTTGGGGGCCACCACACATGAGGAGCTGTGTTAAAGGGTCGCGGCATTAGAGAGGTTGAGAGCCGCTGCTCTAAAACTTGTTTGTACCCTAAAATCAATACTCACAGCGCTCACAGACCTTTGCAGGCATGCACAGAGGCAGCGTGGCAAAACATCTGAGTTATCTAAATGTGCTTGTTCCCAGCAAAGGTCAAACAAGGTTACATTCTGCCTTCTTGTTTAAATTCTTGTACTGTAAACAAGTGTTCCTTCTGGGGTATATTTAGTGCCACATTTTTCACATTTTTGTGTTTTTCGTTGGTGAGTTTGCTGTTTAAAATGGCCCCCAAGCAGAGTGCCGAAGTGCTGTCTAGTGTTGGTTAAGTACAAGAAGGCTGTAATGTGCCTTCTAGAGAAATTACACATATTGGGTGAGTTGACGCTGCTGGTTGTGAGTTGAATGTTAATGCATCAATCATACATATTATACCAGGTATCATAAAACAGAAACATGTGAGTTTTCACTGAAGAGAGTCTATGGTTGGCACATAGCACACGAAAAGACATTTAGTATCATTAACCACCCTCAAACTTCCAGAGAGTGTCTGCTCTCAGAAAGCTTCAGAATTCTCTCTAGGTTCTTCCTCCACTTTGAAGAAACCAAAACTATAACTCATAGATAATGCACCGTGAATATGGTTGATGCGGGAAAAATGAAGAAGTCCAATTAGTGGAAGCCTTGGTTTTAAATAGAGAGTGGTGAATAAATGTACATTTATATGTTTTCACTTAAAATCGGTGTTTTAATATATTAATGTATCGTGTCTAGGACGCCCTGCTTTGCTGACTTTTTTCCTTAGCTGGTTAACTATCGTTGTCATTGGATCAGATAAGACAGCTTGTGTTCTACCAAACCCCTCTTTAGAAATCGTGTTTGAACACGCAAGGTTTTCAATAACTTTGTACCTACATATTTTATCTTCCTATAAAATTTGACATTTTATACAGCTGCTGCCCACAGCCTTAGGGTGTTGCTCTCATAGAACACATAGACATATTAATGGTGTATTAGTCACCACCTCATATCGTTTTGAGCGTTGGGAGGAGAATATGATTTACAAATAGACAAGAATACTTGAGTAGCGTGTCCATGGGAACCGTGTGATGATTATGCATATCATCTCCTCGGCTTTTGTTCTCTCTACACTTTAGGTTGCTGCTCAGCACAAACATCCTGGAGTTGGCTCTAAAACGTGTCAGCATCATTTGGGAAGAGTCTCCCATTTTGGCTTCTGTGCGTGTTTTCTTTGGCAATTTTAAAAAAATACAGAAAAGCACAAAAATAGTATAACACCCATACAACCAGAATTATCAATAATTATTTTATCACCTCTTCTACAAATTTGTGTTTTTAGAAGCAATTTTAAAAGCAATTAAGTAATTAAGTCAAAGTATCCTTTGATCACTCATCCTCAATGCTGTTCTACTCTTTCCACCCAGATCCAAATACTATTGTGAATTTAGTATTCGTGTTTTAATAACACTTACACACATTTATGTCTCTATAAGCAATAAAGTATTGCACTGTACACTTTTTAATGTTATAGAAGTAGTTTCAGGTTATACATATAAACATATTATTGTATAATATATGTAATATGTGTTTAGAAGAGGTGTTATTTTGCAACTTAATTCTTTCACTCAAATGTTTTATTTTGTTTTTAAATATATTTTATTGATTTTTTACAGAGAGAAAGGAAGAGGGAGAGAGTGCTAGAAACATCGATGAGAGAGAAACATCCATCAGCTGCCTCCTGCACACCTCCTACTGGGGATGTGCCTGCAACCACAGTATATGGCCTTGACCTGAATCGAATCTGGGACCCTGGAGTCTGCAGGTCGACACTCTATCCACTGAGCCAAACCAGTTAGGGCCTTCACTCAAATGTTGATAAGACTTTTGATCTAGTTTATTTCTTTTAGCTACTATATAGTACTTAATTGTAGGAATATATAACATTTTCTTATCCGTTCATTTACTGAAGGACATTTATACTTATTCAGTTTTACACTATTACAATTCTGTGATGAACAGCTTAGTATATTATCATTGTGAACATGTTGGGGAATTTCTCTAGGGAAAATAACTGGAAGTGAAATATGATAAATACAATTCTTATATTATTAAACAGTGCCAAAATACTTGCCAAAGTGGTTGTCTCAATTTACATTTCCATGACCGTTTCTGTTGTTCAAATATCTTGTAACAGAAGACTTAAAATTTTTTGTCAATGTGATGGATGTGAAATGTTTTTTTATTGTTTTAATTTATATTTTTATATTTATTGATGTTGAATATCTTTTCAATTTTTTTCCTTTTATGTAATAGCATTTTCATATACTTTGCTTCTTTCTCCATTGAGTTTTGTTTGTCTTTTTCTTATTGCATTGTGGAAATTGTTTATATACCATTATTTTTGGTCTGATATGTGTGTTGCAAATATATTTTCCCAGACTGACACCTGTCTTATAAATTTATTTAGTGCTTTTGTTTTTAAAAAGTTTTCATTTTAACAAATTCAAACATTCTTTTCCTTTATGGTTTGGGCTTTCTGTAACTTGGTTTAAAAATAAAACCTTTCCTACTGCAAGGTCATATTATACCTTTATGTATTTCCTTTTAATACATTGAAAACACTGCTTCTCACCTGTAGAATTTAGTTCACCGAGAATTGTTCTCTGTGTAAGGTAATCTAATTTTATTTTTTCAGTGTAAAAATATGTTGTTCTGACATTACTTATTAAATGTTCTTTTTCCCACTGATATTTGAAGTGTCATTTCTGTACTGCTCTGTTCCATGAATCTGTTTCTGGGTTTTCTATTCTCTTCCACTACTAGTCAATTTGTTTATTCCTACAACAGACACACACTATTCTAATTATTACAGTTTTACAATAAATCTTGAGCCCGGCTGGTGGTGATCAGTGGTTGAGCATCCACTCATGTACCAGGAGGTCGAGGTTTCATTCCTAGTCAGGGCTCATGCCCTGGTTGCGGGCTTGAGCCCCAGTGGGGGCTGCGGGGGGGGGGAGAGGGCAGGATGTAGCCGATCAATGATTCTCTCTCATCATTGATGTTTCTATCTCTCCTTCTCCCTTCTTCTCTCTGAAATCAACAAAAACATTAAAAATATTTTTAAAATAAATCTTGATATCGGGTTAAACAAGTCACCTTCCCTTCTCATTCTTTCTCAGAAGTGAGTCATTCTCAAACAAATCTATTCCACGTGAATTTTAAAATCAGTTTGACAAATTCCATTAAAAATATTGGCACTGATCCAACACCTGGCACAAGAGAAACAACGGGAAAAATAAACAAATGGAACTGCATCAAAATAAAAAGCTTCTGCACAGCAAAAGAAAACAGCAGCAACGTGAAAAGGGAACCCACTGTGTGGGAGAACGTATCTGGCAATGTTACATCTGATAAGGGGTTAATATCCAAAATATATAAATCCTCACACAAACCAACAAAACAAAAACAACCCAATCAAAACATGGGCAGAAGACCTAAAAAGATAGTTCTCTAAAGCAGACACACAGATGGCCAAGGGGTATATGGGAAATGTTCAATGTCACTAATCATCAAAGAGATGCAAATTAAAATGATAACGAGGTACTGCAGGGAAGCACGGGACTTGGTTGGAAAGTCTGTAAGGAGGATTCTCTGAAAGGTCAAGGCCGCTGGTGGACCTTGCTGAAGGCCACAGCCCCTGCCTTGACTTTTCCAAACCAGTCTGAGCCCTCAGATGTTTTACTAGAATCTTTATGTTCAGACTTCAAAACATCTCTGTTTGAAAGACACGACAGATGCAGGTGCTTTCTCAAGGATGCGTGGCCTGCTAATTGTATCGAGAGGTTAATTTTAGTTCAGGCTGTTGTTACAATAAAAGCCTCAGGAGGCAGGCGAACAGGGCTGCTTGGTGGCTAAAGCCAAGCAGTCCCTTAGCCTCCCTTTAATAGAGACGTGTGTCAGAGCAATCACTCATCCGTCACTCAGGGTCGGCTGGTCAGCCCCGGCAAGGTACTACCTCACACCTGTTAGAATGGTTGCCATCAATAAATCAACAAACAAGTGTTGGAGAGGATGTGGACAAAAAGGAATCCTAATGCACTGCTGGTGGGAATGCAGACTGGTACAGCCACTGTGGAAATCAGTCTGGAGTCTCCTCCAAAAATTAAAAATGAGCCCAGCTGGCATGGCTCAGTGGCTGAATGTCAACCTATGAACCAGGAGGTCACGGTTCAATTTCTGATTCGGGGCACAATTCCAGCTGGAATGTGCAGGAGGCAGCCAATCAATGACTCTCTCTCATCATTGATGTTTCTATCTCTCTCTCCCTCTCCTTTCCTCCCTGAAATCAATAAAAATATATTTTAGCCCTAGCCAGTTTGGCTCAGTGGATAGGGCATTAGCCTGTGGACTGAAGGGTCCCAGGTTTGATACTGGTCAAGGGCACATGCCCAGGTTGTGGGCTTGATCCCCAGTAAGGGTCATGCAGGAGGCCGCTGATCGACGAGTCTCTCTCATCATTGATGTTTCTATCTCTTTTCCCCGCTTCCTTCCTCTCTGAAATCAATAAAAGAAATATTTTTAAAAAAATATTTAAAGGGAAAAAATTAAAAATGGAATTGCCATTTCACCTACTACCAGTGATCCCACGTCTAGGAATAGATCCTAAGAATCCTGAAACAACCCTCAGAAAGGGTATATGCACCCCTATGTTCACAGCAGCACAATTTACAATAGCTAAGATCTGGAAACAGCCCAAGTGCCCATCAGCAGATGAGTGGATAAAAAAGCTGTGGTACATCTAGACCATGGAATACCATGCAGCTGTAAAAAAAAGAATCTCTTACCCTTTGAGACAGCATGGAGGGACCTGGAAAGTATAATGCTAAGCTAAATAAGCCAGACAGTGAAAGACAAGTATCACATGATCTCACTCATAAGTGGAATCTAATGAACAAAATAAACTGATGAACAAAATAAGTCCAGAGACATAGAAGTATGGAACAAATTGTTGAATCTCAGAAGGAAGGCGAGGGAGGATGGGTGGGTGGGAGAGGTCAACCGAAGAACTTAAATGCATATAGATGCATAACCCATGGACTCAGACAATAGGGTTGTGAAGGCCTGGGATAGGGGACAGGGACGGGCTAATGGGGCCAATGAGGGGGAAAAGGTACATATTAATACTTTCAACAATAAAGATTTTTTAAAAATCCTATTGGGACTTGGAATTTAATTTAAGGATTAATTGGGGAGAGTTAATAGCTTTATGATACTGAGTCTTACCATATAATAACTTGTTATAGCTCTCCATTTATTCAAGTAGGTGTTTGTTTGTTTTTTTATAATTGTCTGAGCTCTTTAATCTCCTTTAAGCTAGACCAGTTTCTCAGTCTCTTTAGTAGGTTCTTTTTGATGTCCAATCATGTTTCACATTTTTCTCAAAAATATTTTGTACATTTTTGTTACAGTCATTCTTTTATCCTCACCTGAGGATAAGCTTTTATTGACTTTGAGAGAGAGAGGAAGAGAGAGAGAGAAACATCAAGTGGTTGCCTCCCATAGGCACATTGACCTGAGATCAAGCACGCAATCTAGGTATATGCTCTGACTTGGAATCAAACCCACAACCTTTTGGTGTACAGGATGACATTCCAACCAACTGAGCCACTCAGCTAGGGCTGTTATAATTATTCTTAGTGAGTAGGCAGAATTCTACAATGGTCCTCAAGATTTCTACTCCTTGGTATACATGCCATGTATAACTATCTTCCCTTGATTGTGAATATGATATGAATAGTAACTCCTCTGATTAAATTATGTAAGACCCCATCAATAGGTATCTCCGTTTTATTTCCTTATTACTGTGAATGGGCTTGTTTCTTTTTGTAAATGGCTTCTTTTCATAAAGTTCATTTTCAATTGATAATCGCTATTTTTGTATGTTAATCTTTATCCAGAAACCCTGGTAAACTGTATGTATATGGGGGAAAATCTACCAACCTAAAGGAGCCCAGATATTGAACTTACAAACAAATATTTTGTTAGCTATTAGAAATATGTTTAAAAAGCAACGTAAACTTGCCTACAAAGTGAAGGGAAAATGTGAGAACAATGCCGCATGAATTAGAGAATATCAGTAAAAATAAGGCTATTATAACAATGAAGCACATAGAAATTCTTGCACTTATTGGTACAATAACTAAAATGAAAAATTCACTAAAGAGCCTTATAGCAGATTTGGGTTGGCAAAAGAACAAATCAGCATATTTGAAAATAGGTCAACTGAGATTATCCACTCTGGAAAAAGAAAGAAAGAATAAAGAACAATTAACAGAGCCTCGTGAGCTTGTGGGAAACTATCAAGTATAGCAATCTTAATGTGCATAATGACAGTGGCTATCTGGTTATCAGACAAAATAGGCTGTAAGACATAAATTATTATTAGAAATAAATAAGGACATTTTATAATGATGAAAAGGTCAACCAGACAGCCAATTACCTACCTAATAAAAGAGTAACATGCTAATTGACCATATCTTCCCAACACCCACCAGTCAATCAGGAGTGAGTATGCAAATTAACCCAACAAAGATGCATACACAGGTGCCAGGTGGCCAGGAGCAGGGTGGGATGCTTGCATCATCACCATGGCAATGATGCAGGCAAACTGCACCACCCCGGGCACTTTGGGCCTCTGGGCTGTGTGGGAAGGCAGAAAGGTGGCTCCTGGTCAGAGTGGAAAAGTGGCTCTGGCCAGAACAAAGGTGGTGCCAGCAGAAGGGGAAGGAAGGTCCATTCTTGCATGAACCTTTATGCATCGGGCATCTATCTATCTATCTATCTATCTATCTATCTATCTATCTATATAAAAGCCTAAGTGACCAACACAACCAAACAGATGACCAAATAGGCTGCATGGGGCAACCAGGCCAGCAGGAGAGTTTAGTGAGGGATGACCAAATGACCAAGCAGCAGGCTGTGTGGGGCAACCAGGCTGGCAGGCTACATTGGGTGACCACGCCAGCAGGGGAGGCATTGGGGGCGATCAGGCCAGCAGGCAGAGGCAGTTAGGACTGATCAGGCTGGCAGGGGGGCAGTTAAGGGTGACCAGGCCAGCAAGGGGAACAGTGATGGGCGATCAGACAGGCAGGCAGGTGAGCGGTTAGGAGCCAGCAGTCCAGGATTGTGAGAGGGTTTCTGGGATCAGGCCTAAACAGACAGTCAGACATCCCCCAAGGAGTCCCAGATTTGAGAGGATGCAGGCTGGGCTGAGGGGGACCCACCCCCATGCACGAATTTTATGCACTGTACCTCTAGTAAATATATATGTATTTAACAATAGCATCCCAAAATACATGAAAAAAGATCCAGAAAAAAGATGTAATAAAGACTAGCATAGAAATAAGTGAAACAGAGACTAGAGTAACAATAGAGAGCATTAACTAAACCAAAACTGGTTTGTTGAAAAATGAAAGAATTGAAAGGGAGACAACCGAACAATAATAATTGGAGATTTCAATATCCCACTTTCAGTATGAATAGAACTCTTAGGTAGAAGATCACAAGGAAATAAAACACTTGCACAATGCTACAAATTAACTAAACCTAACAAGACATTCATTGAACCTTCCCCAGAATGACAATAAACTATAATTTCTTTTCAAATGTACATGGACTATTCTCAAGGAGAGACCATATGTTAGTCCCGAAAACAAAACTCAATAAATTTAACAGGCTTAAAGTCAAACAGCATATGTTCTTTGACCATAAGGTTTGACATTAGAAGACAGTCATAGAAGGGAACTTTAGTAATTCACAAATATGTGAAAATTAAACTGCACTTTTAAATAATACAAAAGTGACCATAGGGCAATTAGAAAACACTTTGAGATTAAAAACACAAAATACCCAAACATATGGGATGTAGCTAAAGTAGTGCTAAGAGGGAAATTTATAGCTAGAAACAGTTACATTGAAAAAGAAGAAAGACTTCAAACTATTAACTGATCATTCTACCTTAAGAAACGAAGTAGAGCAAACTAAATCCAAAGCAAAAAGAAAAGAGATGCAATAAAGACTAGCATAGAGCCCAAACTGGTTTGGCTCAGTGGATAGAGCATCGGCCTGCGGACTGAAAGGTCATGGGTTCGATTCCGGTCAAGGGCATATACCTTGGTTGCAGGCACATCCTCATTGGGGGTTGTGCAGGAGGCGGCTGACCGATGTTTCTCTCTCATCGATGTTTCTGACTCTCTCTCTCCCTCCCTCTGTGTAAAAAATCAATAAGATATATTTAAAAAATAAAAAAGACTAGCGTAGAAATAAGTGAAACAGAGACTAGAATAACAATAAAGAACATTAACTAAACAAAAAAATTGGTTCTTTGAAGAGGTCGGCCACCTCAAGCCGGTGTCCACAACCTTTTGTAGTGGCCTTAGGGAATCATCAGGGTGAAGCCAGCAAAGTTCAAAAGGCCCAAATAGATCAAGACTTGGCCGTCTCAAGGAGGGCCCTCAACAGTAGCAATGGAGCTGGTCGGACATGCAAAGGGGAAATGGCCCCCATCCAAGAGTTGCACAACTTGGTCTTCCCCCAAATCTGCCAGCACCTCCTGGAGAATACTTCCAAAAATTCTACCCTGCAAGACTACATTGGCCACAGCCCACTGACAGTATGGCAGAGGGAAATCTCAGAATGATGGACCTGCCAGGATTCCCGAGGTTGAAGCTGATGGTTCTCCTGTGGAGGGGGCTAGTGGATTTTCCATGGGAGGTGGGGTATCACTGTTCTGGAAGGTAGGGGGCAGAGTAGTGGATTTCAATACCCTACTTTCAGCAATGAATAGATCATCTAGATAGAAAATAAGAAAACATTTAACTTGAACTATACTTTACAGCAAATGAACCTAAAAAGATATATAGAACTTTGCACCCAACAATAGCGGAATAATACTCTTTTCAAGTGCACATGGAACATTCTCCTAGATAGATTATATATTAATTCACAATACAAGTTTTAATGAATTTAAGGAGACTGACGTCATAGCATTTGTCTTCTCTAACAACAATGGTATGAAACTAGAAACCAATAATAGGGAGAAAAATGGGAAATCTTATTTATGTGGAAATTAAACAATACTCTCATGGTCATTTAATATATCAAAGCAAATAAAAAGTATTTTTAGCCCTAGCTGGTTTGGTTTAGTGGATAGAGCGTTGCCCCATGGACTGAAGGGTCCCAGGATGGATTATGGTCAAGGGCACATACCTGGGTTGCAGGATCAATCCTGGGTCCTGGTAGGTATGCATGCAGGAGGCAGGCAATTTATGAGTCCCTCTCACATTGATGTTTCTCTCTGTGTGTCTCTCCCCCTCCCTTCCAATCTCTTTCAAAATCAATGGAAAAATATCCTCAGGTAAGGATTTTTTAAAAGTATTTTTATACAAACAAAATTGAAACACAACATATTAAACCCTATGGGATGCAGCAAAAACAGTTTTAAGAGGGTATTTTATAGCAATAAATGCCTAGATAAAGAAAAAGAGAAATACCTCAAATGAACAACCTAACTTTATTTGGTATATCTCATAGAACCAGAAAAAACAAAATCAAATTAAGCCTAAAGTTAGCAGAAGGAAGGAAATAACAAAGGGCAGAGCAGAAATGAATAAAATAGAGAACACACACACAAAAAATAACAATAGAAAATATCAAAAAAAACTAAGCTTTTTTTTTTTAAGAAAATGAAACAAAATTGGCAAACTTTGAGCTAGACTTGGTAAGAAAAGAAAGAAATCCAAAGAAATAAAGTCAAAATAAAATAAGGGTCATTATTACTGATACCACAGAAATACATGGATATCAAGAGACTACGTATTACAAACAATTACAAGGCAACAAATTGGATAACCTAAAAGAAATGGACTGAATCATGAAGAATTAGAACATCTGAACAGACTGATTCAATTCAAGAGATTGAGTCAGTAATCAAAACCTTGTAACACAGAAAAATCCCAGGAACAGATGGTTTCACAAGTGAAATCTACCAAACATTTAAAGAAGAATTAATGCTGATTACTCTTAAACTCTTTCAAAAAAGTAAAGAGGAAGGAACACTATCAAACTCAATTTATGAAACTAGTATTACAGAATAACAAAACCACTTAAGGACACTCAAGAAAAAAATACTACAGGCCAATATCTCTGATGAACATAAATTTAAAAAAGAAAATCCTCAACAAAATATCAACAAACAGATTCAATAGCACATTAAAAGAATCAGAATTAATATGATAGAACACATGACTAGAATGAAATTAAAATCATATGATAATTTGAATAGATGAAGTAAAAGCATTTGACAAAATACAATATCCTTTCATGTTTAAAAAAAACTCTCAATAAATTGTGTACATATGGAAAACACCTCAATATAATCAGGCCATATATCACAAGACCACAGGAAACATGATACTTAAGAGTAAAAAACTGAAAATTTTTCCTCTATCATCAGGAACAAGGGAAAAGTGCCCACTCTCACCATTTTTATTTAATACACCAATGGAAATCCTAACTAAAGCAATTAGGCAAGAAAAATAAATAAAAGGCATAAAATCAGAAAGAAAGAAGTAAAATGATCTCTGTTTGCAGATGATGTGAAAACCCTAGAATTAATAAGCAAATTCAGTAAAATTGCAGGATACAAATTCAACTTACACAAACTAGTTGTGTTTCTACATACTAGTGACAAACTTTCTGAAAAAGAAATGTTTAAAATTCCATTTACAATAGTATGAATCTCAGAGGGAAGGGCAGAGGGAGTCCGAAAGAGATTACCAAATAACTTATATGCATGTATGCATTGCCTATGAACCCAGACAATAGGGTGGTGAAGGCCTGGGGTAGGATGGGAAGCAGGTGGAGGGGAAAATGGGAGGGAAAGGGGAAGCATATGTAATATACTCAACAATAGAGATTAATAAAATAAATCAAATTTAAAATAAATTAATTAATTTAAAGTGAAAAAAATAGTATCAAAAACAATAAAATACTTAGGAATTAATTTAACCAAGGAAAATAAGTTATGTATTCTGAAAAATATAAGACATTGGTGAAAGAATTGAAGAAGATATAAACAACTGAAAATATATTCTATGCTCATGGATCATTACAGTTGATATTGTTAAAATGTCCGTAGTACCCAAAACAATCTACAGAGTCCATGCAATTACTATAAAAATTTCAATGTTTTTTTTTTCCACAGAAAATTAATCCTCACATTTATATGGACCACAAAAGCCCACAAACAGCCAAAGCAAATTAAGAAGAACAAAGCTGGAGGTATCACACTTCATAATTTCAAACCATATTACAAAGCTATGATAATAAAAAAATTATGGTATTGGCATAAAAATGGACACACAGACCAATGAAACAGAATAGAGATTCCAGGAATAAACAATAGATACACAGACAATTAATTTTTGATAAGAGTGCTAAAAATACACAAAAGGAAAAGGACAAGATCTCTATATATAAAAGCCTAATATGCAAACTATCCCCACGGGAGATAGACCACTTGTTATGATGTGCACTGACCAGCAGGGGGAAGTGCAACATGAAGGAAGGGCCTGGTCAACAGCCAGAAGGCCTTATTGGCCTCGATTGTCTGTGAGGCCTAGGGACCCTACCTGTGCATGAATTTTGTGCAACTGGGCTTCTAGTCTTTAATAAATAATTCAGGAAAACTGGATATTTACATATAAAAAATGACATTGGGCCCCTATCTTACACGACTCAAAAATTAATTCAAATGTATTAAAGGCTTAAATGTATGACTTGAAACCATAAAACTCCTAGAAAAAAACTTAGGGGGGAAAAACCTTTACATTTATCTTTTGATATGTCACCAAAAGCAACAAGAGCAAAAATAAACAAGTGAGATTACATCAAATTAAAAAGCTTCTGCACAGCAAAAGAAACAAACAATAAAATGAAAAAGCAACCCATGAAATGGACAAACTATTTGCACACCATCTCTCCAATAAGAGATCAATATCCAAAATATATAAGGAACTAATATAACCCAATATCACAAAAACAAATAGTCCATGGACAGCCCAAGCCAGTTTGGCTCAGTGGATAGAGCATTAGCCTGTAGACCGAAGGGTCGCGGGTTTGATTACCATCATGGCAGGTACTTTGGTTGCAGGCTCCTTCCTGGCCCAGGTCCTCATCAGAGCTCATGCAGGAGGCAACCAATCGATATGTTTCTCTCACATTGATATTTCTATCTTTCTCTCTCTCTTCCACTGTCTCTAAAAATCAATAGAAAAATATCCTCAGAGAAGGATTAAAAAATAAAATAAAAAATGGACAAAGGACCTGGGTAGATATTTTTCCAAGGAAGACATACAAATGGCCAACAAGTATATGGAAATAGTGCTGTTGAGAAATGCAAGACAAACACACAATGAGATGTCACCTCTTACCTGTTAGAATGGCTACAAAAAAAAAAAAAAAGAGCTGAGACCGGTTTGGCTCAGTGGATAGAGTGTCAGCTTGCAGACTGAAAGGTCCCAGGTTTGAGCCTGGTCGGGGGCATGTACCTTGCTTTTGGGCACATCTCCACTGTGGGGTGTGCAGGAGGTGGCTGATCGATGTCTCTCTCTCATCAATGTTTCTGACTTTCTATCTCTCTCCCTTCCTCTCTGTAAAAAAATTAATAAAATATATTTAAAAAAAATAAGATATAAGTGTTGGCAAAGATTTGGAGAAAAGGAACCCTTGTACACTATTGCTGGAAATGTAAATTAGTACACCCACTATGGGAAACAGAATGGAGATTCCTCAAAATGTTAAAAATAGATGATTCAAAAATCCCACTTCTAGGCATATATCTGAAGGAAATGAAATTACTATCTCAAAGGGATGTCTTTACCTCCATACCCACTGCATCATTATTCACCTTAGCCAAAACATAGAAACTACCTAAATGCCATATATGTAATGGAATATTATTCAGAATTAAAGAATGGTATCCTGACATTTTGTGAGAACATGGGTGTACCTTGAGGTCATTGTGCTAAGTGAAATAAGTCAGACAGACAAAGACAAATATTGTATGATCTCATATGTGTAATCTAAAAAAGCTGAACTCGCCGAGAGCGGTTTGGCTCAGTGGATAGAGCATCGGCCTGCGGATTGAAAGGTCCCAGGTTTGATTCCAGTTGGGAGCATGTACCTTGCTTGCGGGCACATCCCCAGTGTGGGGCGTGCAGGAGGCGGCAGATCGATGTCTCTCTCTCATTGATGTTTCTGACTTTCTATCCCTCTCCCTTCTTCTCTGTAAAAAATCAATAAAATATATATTTTAAAAAGCTGAACTCATAGAAACAGAGTTTTAGGAAGAAATTAAGTTATGTCTATTAGCAGAAGACATGAGCTGACATAAAAAAAAAAACACCCAGGGAATTCACACAAAAAATTATAATAAATTAATTCAGCATGGTTCTAAATACAAAGTCAACACACTAAATTTAATTGCATGTATTATTTGCTAAAAATAAACAATTCAAAAAGGAAATTAAGAAAAAATTCTAGGCCCTAGCCAGGTAGCTTAGTTGGTTAGAGCATTGTCCCAATATGCCAAGCTTAGAGGTTCAATCCCTAGTCAAAGCACATACAAGAAGCAACCAATGAATCTATAAATAAGTGGAACAACAAAAATTGCTTGCTCTCTCTCCCTCAAATCAATAAAATTTAAAAAATTCCATTTACAACATCATTAAAAATCCATAGGAAAAAGTTATCCAAAGAAGTGGGAGCCTTGTACACTGAAAGCTATAAAAACACTGTTAAGAGAAAGTTAATAGAAGACCAAATTAAATGGAAATGCAATGTTCATAGATTAGAAGACTTAATATTGTTAAGAAGGCAATAAACTTCAAAGTCATCTACAGATGCAATGGAATCCTTATCAAAATCCCAGCTGCTGTTTTGCAAAAATGATTATAACATTCATATGGAAATATAAAGACCCCAGAATAGCCAAAATAATTAGCAAAAAATTGAAAGACTTATGTTCCCTTATTTTAAAACTTGCTACAAAATTACAGTAATCAAGACTGTATACTACTGGCAAAAGAACAGACATACAGGCCAATGGAATAGAATTGATAATTCAGAAATAAACTTTTACATTTATGGTCAAGTGATTTTTGTCAAGGGTGCCAAGACTATTTAAAGGAGAAATGATAATCTCTCCAAAATGGTGCCAGAACAATTGTAGATCCACGTTCCAAAGAATTAAGTTGGACCCGTTCCTTTCATCACATACAAAAATTAAATTAGTAATTTAATTGAAAATTTAAAAGCAAAAGCTATAAAGCTCTAGAAGAAGAAAATATTGAACATCATGAAGCTTTCCTGCTATGCTTCTTTCTATAGTTTTGGCCTTTACATTTCGGTCTTGGATTCGTTTTGAGCTCATTTTTGTGTATGGTGTGATATATGGGTCAAACTTCATTGCTTCGCATGTGGATATCCAGTCTTCCCTGCGCCATTTGCTGAAAAGAATGGCCCATCCCCACTGAATGGTCTCAGTGCCTGTGTCAAAACTCATTTGACCACATGTGTAAGGGTTTATTTCTGGGCTCCGTATTTGATCATGGGTCTATATGTCTGTGTTTATGTCAATGCCATACTATTCTGATCACTGTGACTTTATGGTAAGTTTTGAAAGGAGTATGAGTCCTTGAAATTTGTCCTTTTCCAAGACTGTTTTGCCATTTTAAGTCTCTTAAGATTCATATGAATTTGGGGGTGGATTTTTCTATTTCTGCATAAAATACCACTGGGGTCAGTTTCCGCCAATTAGTTTTGTCCATTGAATGAACCATGTTTGTCTGTTCTTTATATTCCTTGGGATTTTTTTTTATTTAAAATTGGTCACTTGACTATCATAGTAACTTTGGAAATCAGATTCTCCTCCTTTCCCTAGGGTTTGCTGTTATTTTCTTTTCTTTCTGTTTATTGCTGAAGGTTGTAATAGTCTGTTTGTTTTTAGATCTTCCCAAACTATTTTAAACATTATTCCTTATGATGTGTGCTCACGGATGTCTCTTTCCCTTCAGCTTTAGTTTTGCCAATTAAAAAAAAAATTTTTTTTTTATTTGGGAGAGAGAGAAAACATTGATTTGAAAGAGAAACATCTATTGGTCACCTCCTATACCCACAACCTGGGCATGTGTCCTGACCAGGAATTGAACCTGTAACCATTAGGTGTATTGGCTCAACCAACTGAGCCACACTGGCCAGGGCTGTTCAGCTCATTTTTTTTAATATATTTTATTGATTTCTTACAGAGAGGAAAGGAGAGAAAGAGAAAGTCAGAAACATCGATGAGAAAGAGACATCGATCAGCCGCCTCCTGCACGCCCCACAGTGGAGATGTGCCCGCAACCAAGGTACATGCCCCCGACCGGAATCAAACCTGGGACCTTTCAGTCTGCAAGCTGATGCTCTATCCACTGAACCAAACTGGTCTCGGCTCAGCTAATTTTTTTTTATATAGATTGCCTTGAACTGCAAAAATGGAAACAGAGAAACAAACAAAAGAGTTTAACACCTCTCCCAATCTTTGCAGACTGGCTTTCTGCCGAAGCAATCCTTACAGATAAATTCAGCTTCCTCTGAAACCCAGTATCACCTGAGATAAAAGTTTAAGGTTTTCGCAAGTCATTTGTGAGCACACCTGAGCATACATTCTTCATAGAGATGGCTCCTTTTGAAAGCTTCCTTCCTCTGCTTCGTTAAGCACGGAATCTTTGAGTCCTTTACACATATTGGAAACGGTCATTTTGAAGTCCTGGTGTATTCAATCTGATATCTGGCCCTCCTCACGGGCCATTTCTGTGGTCTGATTTTATTTTTTCTTTGTACGGTTACATTTTCCTGTTTCTTTGTCCGACTCACTTTTTGTTGTTGTTGTAAACTGGACATTCTAGATGACATCTTGTAATAACTCTGGACACTGATTCCCCTCCCATCTACCCAGTGCTTTTTTGTGTGCCTCTTTGTGTATGCATGCATGCATGTATGTATGTTGGTTCGGCTAAACAACTGTAGTGCTGGCTATTTCCCCCCAGCGTGAAATCTCTGCTGTTGCTCCCCGGGGTTCTCAGGCCCGGGCATGTACACAGTTCCTGCCGGATGCCAGCGCTCTTCTCTTCGCAGAATCATTTTGACTATCTCCTTCCCCGATCTCTCTGTTCAACTATCTCCCTCATTTGATATCGCATATACTTGTCAGCATCCACTAATTACCCGTTAATTGCTCTATTATTTTTGACAGTGTCCTGGGGCATGATTTGCTACAGAGCCGGAACCAGTCAGTTTTGTGTAGGGGTAGTTTCTGAGGCCAGACTTTGAGGTTTGCGGGGATCCTAGCAGGGGTGTTGTTAGCTGCATTATTTCCCTGGTTCTGTCTAGAGACCCAGTTGGCCTGTGCTTTAGCCATAGTTGCTCTTAATTCAGGGGGGGGGGGGGGGCTATTGTTTTCAAAAGTGCTCTTAGGCTTAAAATTCCCCATAATCTGTTTCAAGTAAAGTTGGTGCTTTGGGGGAGGGCTCTGGGGCTCTTTTCTTGTGCACAGTCTCTTCCTCTGGGGACAAAAGTCTCAGAGCCACTAATCTGAATGCTGAGCAGGGCAGTAGACTTTTGTCTTTTTGGCTTGCGTCTCTCAAGGTGGAATCTTTCCCTTCTGAGCGAGTTTGGATAAGGTTAGGCAGGTCGCCTGTATTCTGGGCCTGCCATGCCTTGGATAGAGCCCCTGCCCTGGGTAGGGGGTGAGGTGAAGAGGAGAACCCCGTGGCTCTTGACCGCACTCACCAGGAAATGAGTGTCCTCACCTCCGAGTTGAAAGAGTTCAGAAGGGCTGGTGGCCTGCCCTTCCAGAGAAGAAATGGCCTTGGTTGTATGAGGGCGAAGGAGAGAGAGGGACCCCACCTTCTTGGCCACAACCACCCGGAGTGGAGCCTCCCTCTAGCTGAGGAGGGAAGGGAGGAAAGAGGGAGTGGGTCATGGCACAAAAGCCACAGACTCTCCCTGTTCTGACCAAGTTTTAATAGATTTTGCTGGAATAAATGGTTCTTTATACGATGTGCGCCCTTAGGACAATTTCCAGATATTTTAAATGGGGGCTTTTAAACATCATTCGGCACCCGTTTTGTTTGTCCGCTAGGGAGCTCCTCAGTCTTCCATCCTGGAAGTGGACTTCGGTTTTAAGATGCGAAAGACTCGAACAGGTTTCAAAGCTGAGTCAGAAAGGGAAAGGCTGAAGAGGGAAGAGAGAGGTACCTGGTCCGCATTCCTGATGAGGGAGCAGGGATATGACACGAAACACTGGTGGAAAGGTAAGTCAGGAAGGAGGAAGGAGAGGAGAGGAGGGGATGCCCATGAGTTTGTAGTTTGTGACAAGAAATCAAGGACATTGCTGTTCGGTGTCTTCATTTTCAATGCAGTAGGAGGTGAGGCAAGGGTAAGGGTTAGGTGGAGATGTGCGAAGGCCAAGGAGAATGGGGTTCTGTCAAAACTACTGTGGAGCCGAAACCAGTTTGGCTCAGTGGATAGGGCGTCGGCCTGAGGACTGAAGGGTCCCAGGTTCGATTCCTGTCAAGGGCATGTACCTTGGTTGCGGGCACATCCCCAGTGGGGAGCGTGCAGGAGGCGGCTGATGGATGTCTCTCTCTCATTGATGTTTCTAAAAACTCTCTGTCCTTCTCCCTTCCTCTCTGTGGAAAATCAATAAAATATATTTTTTTAAAAACTACAGTGGAGACTTGGGATAGAACTTCATATTTCCCTCTGTCTTCAGGGGGAGTTGCTCAAAGTCCTGTTCATACATAAGCCTCTCAATGTCTCCTGGAATCACAGAGGAGTTTCTGGTCCCGGATGTTTGCTGAGCTGGCCACACAATCAACTCCTCTGGAATTTCAGTCCAAGACAAATGGTCATTTAGACATGTGTCTGTGCCACCTTTTATGCAGAAAATGGAAACTTGGGAATTTTGCTCCCCTAAGTCTTCCTGCTCCAGCTGTCAGGAAGTTTAGGGGCAAACTGAGGCCCCATCGTCTCCAAGGCCCCTGCTTACATACATTCCCCCCGACTTCCTTCCTTTCAGAGTCTTTGTTCTGTTTGTATCCCCACAGGACTGGCGCTACCCTCTGCTTTAACCTTTAAGGAGCAGGGGGAGGGAGCTGCCATTTTTAGCCTGGGGCATTGGTTGGCTAACTGCGGCTCTCGAGCCACATGTGGCTCTTTGGCTTCTTGAGTGTGGCTCTTCCACAAAATGCCACGGCCTGGGCGAGTCTATTGTGAAGAAGTGGCGTTAAAAGAAGTTTAAGTTTTAAAAATTTGGCTCTCAAAAGAAATTTCAATCATTGTACTGTTGGTATTTGGCTCTGTCGACTAATGAGTTTGCCGACCACTGGCCTAGAGTGTAAGAGGTAGGGTCCGAGGGCTCAGAGGCTGCCTGTGGGACGCTGGAAACTCATTCCCACTCCCTCAGCCTCAGTCTCCCCACATGCAGCGAGGAAAGGATTATAACTCCTATTTCATACACAGTGTTTATGGAGATTAAGAGAGACTTTATGTACAGCTTTTGAAGCCATCTTTGCATCTTAGGAATTGCTCAATAATTCTAAGGATTGTAGTTATCCTTATCAGACAGATGATTTGCAAATATTTTCTTCATTCCATAGGCTGCCCTTTATTTTTGTTGATTTTTTTCTTTTGCTGTGCAGAAGTCTTTGGGTTTGATGTAGTCCCACTTATTTATTTTACTTTTATTGCTAGTGCTTTTGATGTGCTATTCTAGAAATCATTGCCAAAACCAAGGTCAAGGAGCTTTGGCTGTTTTCTTCTAGGACTTTTATGGTTTCAGGTCCTATATTTAAGTCTTTAGTTCATTTTGATTTAACTTTTGTGAAAGGTATAAGTTAGAAGTCCAATAAAATTATTTTGCATATATGTCTATTTAGTTTTCCCAGCACCTTTTATTGAATACTAGAGGTATGGTGCACAAAATTCATACACTGGGAGGGAGGGTGTCCCTCAGCCCAGCTTGTACCCATTCACAATCCAGGACTGCTGGCTCCCAACCACTCACATGCCTGCCAGCCTGATCACCTTCTAACCACTCCCCTGCTAGCCTGATCGATGCCTAACTGCTCCCCTCCTGGCCCAGTTGCTCCCAAATGCCCTCCCCTGCAGTCCTGGTTGCTCCCAACTGCCCTCCCCTTAAGGCCTGGTCACCCTAACTGCCCTCCCTTGCAGACTTAGTCAACCCTAATTGCCTTCCCCTACAGGCCTGGTCGCCCCTAACTGCTCTCCCCTGCCAGCCTGGTCACTCCTAACTGTCCTCCCCTGCTGGCCTGGTCATCCTCAACTGCCCTCCCCTGTGGGCCATATTGTGACAGCTATCTTGGACTATATGGGGATGCCATCTTGTGTAAGGGTCAATTTGCATATTAGCTCTTTATTATATAGAATTCTATCTTTTTCCTATTGTGTATTGTTGGCATTCATCTCAAAGATCAGTGGAATACATATCTGTGGTTTATTTCTGGGCATTTTGTTACATTGGCCTATGTGTCTGTCTTTATGCCAGTATGATACTGTTTTGATTATCACAGCTTTGCAATAGTATAAAATTAGAAGGTGCAATGCCTCCAACTTTGTTGTTTATTCTCAAAATTTTGTAAAACATATTTTATTGATTTTTTACAGAGAGGAAGGGAGAGGGATAGAGAGTTAAAAACATCTGTGAGAGAAACATCAATCAGCTGCCTCCTGCAAGCCCCCCACTGGGGATGTTCCTGCAACCAAGGTACATACCCTTGTCTAGAATCGAACCTGGGATCCTTCAGTCCACAGGCCAATGCTCTATCCACTGAGCCAAACCTGTCAGGGCTTTTCTCAAAAATTTTTAAAATTTTGGAGTCTTGCCAAGACCGGTTTGGCCTCAGTGGATAGAGGGTCGGCCTGTGGACTGAAAGGTCGCACGTTCAATTCCTGTCGGGGGCATGTACCTTGCTTGCAGTCACATCTCCAGTGTGGGGTGTGCAGGAGGAGGCTGATCGATGTCTCTCTCTTATCGATGTTTCTGACTTTCTATCCCTCTTCCTTCCTCTCTGTGAAAAATTAATAAAATATATTAAAAAAATTTTTTGGAGTCTTTTTGGTTCCATACAAAGTTTATGATTGTTGTTGTTTTTTCTATTTCTGTGAAAATACCATTGGAATTTGATAGGGACATTGAACCTATCAATTGCTTTTGGGTAAGATAGCCTTTTCAATGATATCCATTCTTCCAATCTATGAACACATAATATCTTTCTATTTATTTGTGTCTTCTTCAATTTCTTTCATCAAACCTTCCTTCCTCCGCACCAGAGCTTTGCGGGGAGACGTCTCCTTACAGTCTCACCATGTCCTGGGCCACAGGCCGCATCTCCTCACGGTGCAGGTGGAAAAGTGCAGCAGGGCACTGAGGGATTCGCCTGCGCCCCCACCTGAGGGGAAGGTCAAAG
Source organism: Lasiurus borealis (assembly GCA_004026805.1). Classification (NCBI taxonomy): domain Eukaryota; kingdom Metazoa; phylum Chordata; class Mammalia; order Chiroptera; family Vespertilionidae; genus Lasiurus; species Lasiurus borealis. The sequence continues at coordinate 9,630 of PVJN01020346.1, read as the reverse complement.
CTGGGACTGGAGCCCAGGTCTGTGTGTCTGCCTCTCCTTCCATGTTGCCACACTGTGTCACTCTGGGTTCTCAGGGCCAAAGTAGGCAGGGGCTCCAAGCTAAAGAGCTTGGTGAGGGTGGCTGCAGGCCACAGGGTTTCTCTGCGCCTGTCCCCTCATCTCTCAGAGGAGGTGGTGGGCCAGGTCAGTGGTTCTCCGACCTGGACAGACGCCACGTTCCCCTGCCACCTGGTCAGAAAGAGTAACATGGAGGTTCTGATGTCGCCAGTCTGGCCTTCATGCAGCTCTAGATGGAACTTAGAGCAAGGCTGGCAGCCAGGACCTCTCTGGCCCACAGCGCCTGAGGCCACATCCTCAAGGATGCTCTCCACCCACTGTCCTTCCCTTCTCAGCCCTGACTCCACGGCAAAGCGAGATGTGGCCAGTGTGGCTTCCACAGCGCTTAGAATAATAAGTAGGAAAAGTGTCACCCAGCAACTCATTCCGACATTCCCTCGGTGACACTTATTTACAGATTCATCATGCCTTCACTTACAGTACACTCACCCACTCTTTCCTCTACTCACACATTTCCTTTTTCACTCACATTCACTGTGTCAATCGAATGCGCTCAAAACAGATGGCACGCTCCGTGTGTCACGTGAAGATCAACTAGCGAGACATGCCTTTCAGAGGTGTGAGCGGGGGAAGGGAGCCCACGCGGAAGATGACCGGCCGATAGTCCCCAAGACCTGCACCAGGGAAAGCCCTTTCCTCCCAAGCATGGGGGGGTCCGGGGGAGGGAGCCGTTATCACAAAGTGGGGGAGTTCTGACCATGGGCGAGGGGCGCCCACAGGAGCTCATGGCGTGGTCATGGGGACTAAGCACATCCAGGGCACCTCGTGGCACCACCTGCAGCCAGGGGTCTCTTGGGTGCGGCTGGCCACGGCCTTCCCCACCTTGCTCAGCACCGGCTTGGACTCATGGCCACTCCACACAAATGTGAGCATGGACACACACCCACCTGGCCCCCACCTTCACGGGTGGGCACAGGGCACCACGCCCTTTCCCAGGGAACAGCACACACATCCATTCCAGGAGCTCTCACCCACCATGTGCCAGGGGGTGCTCTGGCCGCTCCCCATCCACTAACTAATCTCCACTCGCAGAGACCGGGCTGGTGAGCAAATGCTGTTCACATGTTACTGGCAGGAGGGGCCAGGCCAGAGAGGGCAGGGATGCCAGAGCACAGGGAGCTGCAGCAGATCAACCCCATCACCTACCCCCCGCACCCCCCCAGTCAAGCGCTCCTTCCACCAGAGCACACTGACTGCTGCAGACTCAGAGCCCACCCTTCGAGTGTGAGCACACAGCGCCCTTATTCGGACGTGTGAACGTGTGCCGTGTCTCTGCGTCTGTGCCCACGTTCCTCACACACCTCTGTGCCCATAATGACGTGCCTGTACGCAGAGGAGAGGGAATCACTGGCCCCTCTGGCTCCCACCGCCCTTGGTGGCTTCTCTCGGTGCTGTCAGGATGGACAGCTCAGGTTTCATAGTCACTTGTGATCACATGGCCAGGCATTCAGAATTAAAAGATGCAATGCCCTCAGCATCACCGTTTCCCTCCATGGACTGGCCATGTCTTGAGAACAGGACACCCCGATACTCAGTGCAGGTCCATAAACACTTCTGTCAGAATGCAGATTTGTTGAATGACCGAGTGCATGTCTTCATGAGGTGAGTGTCTGTGACACATGGGATGCTGCATGGAGCCTCTGGGGGTCCCCGCTGGAGAATCCAGCACAAACCATTAGAGATGGAGAGCACATGCCTTGCCCTCTGTCAGATAACTACAGTGGCACCTCGAGATCCGAGTTTAATTCGTTCCATAACCTCGAGGCGTGGGAAACTATGAGACACTCGAGTCGCGGTAAACTGGTGGGTCGTGTGCAGCCGGCCAATCTGCACAATGACTCCTATCTCAAATGTTGCTCGTATTTCAAAGCAAAAATAGCTCGTATCTCAAAAATCTCGTATGTTAGGACACTCGTATCTCGAGGTACCACTGTATTCTTCTTTGAAGAAATTTCCTGGCACTCGGTGATTCATTTAACAAGGTCCCATTACTGGCCCCGGTAGACTTTGAATGCCCACCCATGTAATCCCAAGCGACGAGGCAACCTGAGCTGGCCATCTGGCCTTCGTGCCATGCGACCACCAATCCATACAGTTGGGCAGGCAACAACCGCACTCCATGAACGGGCGGCCAGACAAACAAAGTGGGTCTGGAGTAGGACCCCAAAGCACAAGTGACTCACAGGAGGCTCACACGCCCACAGCACCTGCAGCTGCCACGTTGCTCGCCCTCCCACAGCCCACGCGTAGGTCCTTGTGGCAAGTTCCCAACAGCCAGCTTACTGAAGAGGCAAACAAAACCCCGGGCGCATGGTTGGCAGGAGCCACTGCCAGCTAAGCAAGAGCCAGCTGGTAGTTGATGCTGCTGTGTGACAGCCACACTGAGGTGCCTCTCGCGGGAAGTGAGGAGAGGAAGCCTTCCTAGCAGGCAAAACTCGGGGCATCTGGTAGACCTCTTTCTCCAGAAAGTGACCTGACCAGGGATGGGGATCAATACCAATGAACAGGCCGGAGAGACGATCAGAGAATGGGAAGGAACAAGATTGGAGAACTGATAGCAATGAAAACAATGTGATCAAATACTTAAAGAGCACTCATTATGTGCCAGACACAGTCCGGTTTCATCACCTACGTACGTGTGAGGAGTAAGTGAACAGATCTCTCAGGATGGGCTGCATGTGAGATGTCCCATCTAAATGCTTCCCAAAAGGGGCACGACAATCCACCCTGTGGAAGTCTGTCAACCCTTTTCTCCAGATCTACCAGTCCTGGTTCCAAGAGCCAATGAACAAAATTGCCAGAGTAGAAGAAATCAACATGGATTTCCCTTAATCAGGTAGACTAGGCTCCACAGATTCAACATGGATTTCCCTTCAGTCAGGTAGACTAGGCTACTGACACTGTTGATGCTCAATTTCTCAACAGCAGACACCACAATATGTCCCCATTCCCTGGGGAGACCAGAAAGTTCTTGGAGGACAGAGCAGTTACATAAGACCCTTTCCACCAATTTATCCAGATTGAAATAATCACATATTCCTTTTTTAAATCTATTTTTAATCCTCGTCTGAGGATACATTTACATTGATTTTATTTTATTTAATAAATCTTTATTGTTCAGATTATTACAATTGTTCCTCTTTTTTCCCCCATGGCTCTCCTCCACCTGGTTCCCACCCAACCTTCTGCCCTTAATTTCCCCCCCTCATTGTCCTCATCCATAGGTGTATGATTTTTTCCATTCTCTCCCAGCACCCCCCTCAACCCTTTCCCCCTGAGAATTGTCAATCCAATCCCTTTCTATGCTCCTGATTCTATTATATTCACCAGTTTATTCTGTTCATTAGATTTTTAATTCACTTGATTTTTAGATTCACTTGTTAACAGATATGTATTTGTTATTCTTAATTTTTATCTTTAGTTTTTTCTTCTTCCTCTTCTTAAAGAGTACTTTTCAGCATTTCATATAATACTGGTTTGGTAATATACTCCTTTAGCTTTTTCTTATCTGTGCAACTCTTTATCTGCCCTTCAATTCTGAATGATAGCTTTGCTGGGTAGAGTAATCTTGGTTGTAGGTTCTTGCTAATCATCACTTTGAATATTTCTTGCTACTCCCTTCTGGCCTGCATAGTTTCTGTTGAGAAATCAGCTGACAATCAAATGGGTGCTCCCTTGTAGGTAATTAACTGTTTTTCTCTTGCTGTTTTTAATATTCTCTGTCTTTTGTTCTTGGTATTTTAATTATGATGTGAATTGGTGTGGTTCTCTTTGGATTCCTTTTGTTTGGGGGTTCTCTGTGCTTCCTGTATTTGTAAGTCTATTTCTTTCACTAGGTGGGGGAAATTTTCAGTCATTATTTCTTCAGATAGGTTTTCAGTATCTTGCTCTCTCTCTTCTTCTGGCACCCCCATAATTCAGATGTTGGTATGCTTGAAATTGTCCCAGAGGCTCCTTACACTATCTTCAAATTTTTGGATTCTTTTTGCTTTTTGCTTTTCCAGTTGAGTGTTTTCTGCTTCTTTGTATTTCAAATCTTTGACTTCACTCTTATGTCCCTCTAGTCTGCTGTTAGGTCTCTGTACAATATTTTTTATTTCAGTCAGTGTATGTTTAATCTCTCATTGGTCCTTTTTCATATTCTCAAGAGTCTCATTCAATTTATCAATCTTTTCTAAGAAATTCTTGAAAAACCTTATAATCACAGTCTTTTTTTAAAAAAAAAATAGGTTTGACTTTTTACAGAGAGGAAGGGAGAGAGATAGAGAGTTAGAAACATTGATGAGAGAGAGACATTGGTCAGCCGCCTCCTGCACGCCCCGTACTGGGGATGTGCCCACAACCAGGATACATACCCTTGACCGGAATCGAACCCAGGACCCTTCAGTCCGCAGGCCGACACTCTATCCACCGAGCCAAACTGGTTTCGGTGATAATCACAGTCTTGATCTCTATATCCAGTTGTTTGTTTTCTTCCATTTCTTTTGTTTGTAATCTGTTTCTTTGTCTCCGCATTTTTGCTGCTTCCCTGAGTTGGTAGAGTAGCTTTGTGTGCTAGTTGTCTTATATGGCCCAGGAGCTCTGCCACCCCAGTTACCTGAAGTTGACACTCTTGGTGCACCCCTTTGTGGACTGTGTGTACAGTCCTATGAGGATCAGCTGTATCTACGCTGGAAGAACTTTTGTGCTAAAGTCAGCCTTATGAGACAAGACTTGCAAAATTGTAAAAGCCTCTGTGCTCGACTTGGATGGTGCAGAGTCTCAGGGCTGAGCAGACAGCCTTGGTTTTTGTCAGCCCTGACCTATAAGCCCCTGGGTCTCAGTGCCCCTCGGTAATTGCTGCAGCCCTATCTGTGCGCACTTGTGCTTGCACACCTCTAGCCCTCTACCTTTCATGGCTCCCCTGAGTTTCTGTGCACTCTGGGGACCCGTATGAGTCTGGATCCCCAAGGTCTTGTCTGAAACTGAGGTTCAGTGCAGTTGGAAGTTTCCGTCTCCCTCCCACTAGAGGAAGCCAGCGAGGCACTCCACCCCCCCATCCTTTTCATGTGCATGTCTCCGTACCGCAGCTTTTTGCAGCTCCTCTGAGTCTCCATGAGCCTCTCTCTTTCCTTTTAGTTGTAGAATTTCCACTCAGCCAGCTTTCCTGTGGTTCCGGATGATGTCCATTCTGTCTTTTAGCTGTAGTTTTTGAAATCATTGTGCAAGGCAGCAGTGTAGGTGTTTACCTATGCTGCCATCTTGGTTTAGCCTCATAATCAGTATTCTTAAATGGGGTTGCTTCCCCTGCCTGCAGTGCTTTAACCAGCACCATCATCTTTGGATTTGTAATTACTTTATACCTTTTATATGGATCAAAATATCACATATAATATATTTTATCCGTATACACCACTGAAATATTCCATACAATAAAGTTGGAGTACCATGAAAAGACTAAAGATGAGATTGTAGGAAAAGAAAAATAGAAGCAATGTTTGGAAGACCTGTATTATAGGGTCTTTATTAGTTCATTAAATGTTTAAGGCCCATCTGCTGACCCCCAATCCTTTTATCTCCACAGCACAAGGTCAGAGGACGAATTCAGGATGTGATTCCTTCTCTCTCTCTCTTCTGCCTTGACAATTGTTACTCTAAGACCTGGTTCCAAGCATAACTCCACCATTAACTACCACAAGCCTGTTACCCAAAGGGAGCGTTGGGAGAGGCTGGGACAATGTGGAAGGTGCCTTAAAGTTGATCAGAGTTGGAGTTCCACCACCACCTGACTTAGCTGTGTGGCTTTGGCACGTGACCTAGACCTCCCTGTGCCTCAGGCCACTTACCTCTAAGGGGGAGGGACAATCACAGCACCAATTCAGTAGGAACACCCATTTTCTTTTTTTGTTTGTTTTGTTTTTATTAATTTTTTATACATATCTCCCCATTGCCCCCCGCCTCCCAGGCATACCCCAACCCCCCCAGTGTCTATGTTCATTGGTTATGCTTATATGCATGCATACAAGTCCTTTGATTGATCTCTTATCTACCTCACCTAACTTTAATCTACCTGCTGTAATTTCACAGTCTGTTTGAAGCTTTACTGCCTCTGTATCTATCCTTTTGTTCATCAGTTTATAATGTTCTTTATTATCCACAAATGAGTGAGATCATGTGGTGTTTCTCCTTCACTGACTGGCTTATTTCACTACACCCATTTTCTATCCCTCACTGAACCCCTTCCCATCCACCTACAGGCTCTCAACTCGGCTGGCTCGGCCTCACCCTCTGTCAGCTGACTCAAGCCACGCCCCTCCCAGAGAAACCATCTGGGAGAGCAGGTAAGAACCTGCCAGACAACAACTAACTTCATGCAGGAGTGCGCAAGGACAGAGCTGAACCCAAATTTCATTCTTTTTTTTCTCTCTCCAAATTTCATTCTTGATTCAACTGTTCATGCACCTGAATCCATGCAATGAATATTCACTGACCCTTCCTCTGGGACTGGCCAGGGGCTGAGCTTTGCTGGGGACAGAGGCCCTGCCCTTAGGGAGCTTCTGCTCTTACAGGAGAGGGAACCCTGGACATGAAATCCACATGGGGCAGGGGCAGGTAGGTTCCCACCTGATAAATGGGGAGACGTCAAATGATAATTGTGAGGAAGGAATCACATAAAATTATGTCCGGGAAGTGCTCAGCCCTGTGGGTGATGGGAAGGCGGAGACCTGTGACAGGTGTGTTTGGTCCAGGGTGGAGTGAGCCTGGGCTGTCCTTTGCGCAACAGCACTGTCATGGGCAGGAGGTCACACATACTTGCAAAGAAAGAGGTGTGTGGGGAGGGACGACATGACCTGAACACATGCCTGTTGATTTGGAGGAGGGTCGGAGGCAAAGGAAGTCAAATCCATTTCACCTTGGGAGGCCCTACCTGGAAGTGGGCAGTGAGCACTTCTCTGAGCTGTGAACCCCAGAGGCCACTTCCTCAGGAAGTACCCGGGCCTGGGAGGCCCGAGGCCTCTGGGCTGTGATCTCAAGTCAGCACCCAAATTGTTGTGTGAACCTGAGTCAGTTCAAACCCAATCTGGGTCCGAGGTTTGCCAGATGAACACCAATCACAAGAAAAGCATGTGTGTTGGCAGAGAGGTGAATGAAATGTTTCCACAAGTCCTCTCAGGTTTACTATGCTTCAGCTCTATGACCCTGAGTACTTTTCAAAAGCATCTAGTCCTGACTCTGTCCCCGATGTCTTGTGTGGTCTTGAGCCAGCTACTGGATCTCTCTGGACCTATTGTCACATCTGGAATATCAGGAGACTGGACAAGAGTCCCCAGTGATTCTCCCTGAAGGACACTCACCCTCATCTCCAGCGAATGCTTCAGACTAATAAGGGGAAAGTGACGTGCTGGTCACAGATGACCCCCCTCCAAATCTTCTGTCTTCTCCCACTGCCCTCCCCTCCCTACTGCCAGGAGCTTGCAACACTGGCTCACTTGCCAAAGTTGTTGCTATGACAACGGTTACAAATAACTCAGATGCAGGCGAAGATTTTAACCCAAGAGCTGCTGGGCCAATCCCACTCCACACCTGACTGAAGGAACAATCTGACAAATTCTTTGAGATCAAGTCACTTCCTTGTACACAAGCCTGCCAGAGTTCCTCAGCGTCACAGATTACGTCCTGGCATCCGCGGCCCTCCTGACACCTGCTTCAGATCTTTCCAATCACATTTCCCAGTTGCTGCCTTAAACAGTGATCACTCCGATTCTGAACACCTACTGTCTGCCAAGCCCTGGGTTGTATGCTTATATATATAGCAGCTAAGGAAATCTTCCCAGAACTCTATCAAATAGACATTGTCAGTCCCACTTTGTAGAGGAGAAAAGTGAGGCCCATGGACGTGACTTGAGTAAGGAGGTCAGAGAATCACAATTCAAACTCAAATCCATCAGAATCCCCAACCCAGGATTTTCCATTGCCAATGGCTCACAAAAGTTGGGGCTGTTAAAAATTCTTATTCTAACAAGTAATTTGGGGCTGTTAAAAATTCTTATTCTAACTTCCATTCAAGAAGGTGGACACTTAGGTTCCTTTCATGTTTTAACCACCATAAATAATGCTGTAGTGAATATAGGGGTACATATATATTTCGGAATAAATGTTTTCAAATTTTGGGCGTAGATATCCAGAAGAAGGATAGCTGGGTCACATGGTAGCTCTATTGCTAATTTTTTGAGAAACCTCCATTCTGTTTTCCATAGTGATTATACCAATTTACATCCCCACCAACAATGTATGAGGGTGCCTTTTTTCTCCACAACCTCTCAAAAATTTGTTTCTTATCTTACTGATAATAGCCATTCTAACAGGTGCAAGATGGTACCTCATTATGGTTTTCATGTGATTTTCCCTTACAGGTAGTGGTGTTGAGCATCTTTTCATATATATGTTGGCCAATTGCATATCTTCTTGAAAGAAGTGTTTCTTCAGGTCCTGTGCCAAATTTTAATTGATTCTTTAGTGTTGTTGTTGATTTGCATGAGTTCTTTACATATTTTTGATATTAGACCCTTCTAAAAGGTATTGTTTTAAGTATCTTCTCTCATTCATTTTATTGCCTAGAATTGTACACTTGGCATCTTTTAAATCTTATTAACCAATGTCACACCAATAAATTTACTAAAAAATAAAAATAATAATAAAGGATGGAATACATATGTGTCTACTGACTCTGAGCACCCTGTAAAAATAAAGGAACCAAGTGTATGAACCCACAGCTCCAAAGAAACTGGAGGAGGTCTCATGGATGGGGAAGAGACTTCAACAACTCCCTGGCAGAAAGGGCTAGCGGGGCGGTCACTGAGAAAGCAGGGCCAGGAAAGGCAGAGGACAGCCCACCTGTGGGAGGGATCTGGGTGAAGAGCCTTGGTCTGCTTTGTGAAATCTGAAATCCCGGTGAAGCTCTGGTGCGAAAGGTATCCTGGCCATGCGAGTGAGGTGTGGAGGCCCCAAGGAGGGAGGATTGAATGTCTGCGTCGGAACAGGTGATGGTCCCACCTCGCTCTGCCCTTCCCTGTGCTCGTGGGTAGAAATCACAAGAGCCAAGCATCTACACTCACCAAATGACAGAGCGTACCCCAAAGAAATCAGTCTCAGGCTAAGCCTTCCCTTTCTGGACTCAGGAGTCCTTGGCAGAAAGCAAGGGGCCCAGCCAGCCAGTCACCTGAAAGAAACGTCTAGCCGTGGACTTGACCAATCCTGCTCCTAAAACAGGCTCCCAAACAGCCACCTCTCTCTCTCTCTCTCTCTCTGTCTGTCTGTCTCTCTCTCTCTCTGTATATATATATATATATATATACATACATATTTTAATATATTGTATTGATTTTTTACAGAGAGGAAGGGAGAGTGATAGAAAGTCAGAAACATCGATGAAAGAGAGACATTGATCAGCCGCCTCCTGCACACCCCACACTAGAGATGTGCCCACAAGCAAGGTACATGCCCTTGACCGGAATCGAACCTGGAACCCTTCAG
>PVJN01020345.1:0-36010 GCA_004026805.1 Lasiurus borealis | reverse complement strand
GTGAGAAATACAAGCATGCATAGATAATAATTTAGCATGTATAACTTAATTCTATACAATGTTTAGAATTATTATTTTCAACATCTTATAAACCCTGTAGAATAGTATTATGTAACATTGGAAATACAGTTACTGATAATTTCAAAAAAGTTATATTTCTTTTTTTTTGTAATATATTTTTATTGATTTTTTTTTTTTTTTACAGAGAGGAAGGGAGAGAAATAGAGTTAGAAACATTGATAGAGAGACATTGATCAGCTGCCTCCTGCACGCCCCCTACTGGGGATGTGCCCACAACCAAGGTACATGCCTTTGATTGGAATTGAACCTGGGACCTTTCAGTCCGCAGGCTGAGCCAAACCGGTTTCGGTGCTCAAAATGTTATATTTCTGTTAAAGTGAACATGTAAATTCCTTGTGATCAATCAACCCCACTCCTGCACATTGTATCTGAAGGACATGAAATCAGGATCTCAAATTTATCTGGACCCCCATGTCTATTACAGCACTATTTACAATAGCCAAGATATGTAAAAAACCTGAATATCCCTTAACAGATGACAGGATAAAGAAAATGTGGTATAAAGTGTGATTATATATATTCAAATATTCAGCCATTAAAAAGGAAATCCTCCCATTTGTGTCAAAATGGATGAATCTGAAAGGTATTCTGCTAGTACTAAGTGAAATACGCCAAAGAAAGAAAAATATTGTATAAACACACTTATATGAGGTATCTTAAAATAAATAAATAAATAAATAGTAATGTCATAGAAACAGAATTGAATGAAGGTTGCCAGGGGTTGGGGTCGAAAGTACACATTTTCGGTTGTAAGAAGTTCATAGGGTCTAATGTACAGCATGGTGACTATTGTTAGTCAGATGGTATTGTATGCTGAAAGAATTCTCACCACATAAATAAAAAAAGAGTTAACTGTGAAATATGTGAGGTGATAGATGTATTCATTATCTTGCTCTTGGTAATCATTCTACAATGTGTATGTCTATCCAATCATCACAATGCATGTGCACTTTAAATATATACAATTACACTTGTCAAGTATTTTCCAATAAAGTTAAAATTAAAAAAAAATTGTCTCTCCTTATTAATGCTTCCATGTTTGTGTTTAGAAGTACATATATGATATTCACATCTTAGAGGATAAAATATGTAACAGATCATATTATCATATATCTGGAATAAAATCATAAATATGATATATTAGTTTAAAACAGCAAGAAAAGTCTACAATGCACACTGCAGATGTAATAAGCAGTGGTGTGCTTTATCCCAGGGAAATATATTTATGTTCTATTAAAGATCAATACTTAGGACAAATGAAAGGAAGGGAACTTGAATTATCTCAGCCTCCTTTTCCCACTGAAAAAAAAAATAGAATACTTTCCTCTTAAGCTCTATACAACCATCTGTCAGCCGCAGGGTGATGGTGGGTGTTAAACTGTGTGTTATATCCTAGATAATGTCCAACATGTAATGGATGCTCAATAAATGGCTGACATTATGATTGTCTATGGGGATGTACCTACACTTAATAGAGTGGACTACTACTGTTCTACTAATCATAACAATTACTAATAATGTGGAAATGGACAGAAAATGTAATCCCTGTGATAACTAGAAAACATTTTCATTTTTTATTCTAGTGACATTTTAAAATATTTTCTAAGCATGTTTATGGACTTAACTCTATCACGACTTAAATGTTTCCTTACAGATAGAACAGTCAATTCATCAGTAGATAAATAATGTTCCACCTCTGTCAATCTGCTAGTTTTCACAATTATCAAGCCTACATTTAAACCAAACCTATTTTCCCCATTATATAAGCATGCTTACTGCTCTAATTCTGTGATTGAGTTTACCATATAGATACACAGTTTATTTATAGAATTTAAACATGTTTGTTGCCACCTGGAAAAGTTTTGCTTTTATTGCCCAAAAAGTGATGACGATAATCTGGTTCGTGTGTGTTTGCATTCGTATTAGTTAGAAGAAATGCTTATAAGGCAACCGTTAAGGCAGTTGCTTAACAGAGCTGTTATTTAAAGATGTATAGATGTGTGAGAGGTATTGCTACCTCATTAGCATTCCCAAATTGGTCTGATTTTCTGTCTGTGCCTCACATTTCCTCCAGAGACCCAGGGTCCTTTGTTATGTATGCTTACATTCAAATCAGAACTCTCTGTGATGGCATGCTAGTGCTGTGCTTATTGTGGCAATAAGAGATGGTAAAATCGATGCAATATTGGACTAACGTAGCTATCTGAAAATAAGAACCATTTCCATTGTGTTAACCTCACAAAAATGGTAGCAAAATATAATGGCTTTGGGGAAGTTTCCTGGCAAAGTCCAGGAAATAAAAGAATGTTGAAGCAAAACACTTAACTTTCAGCAAATATCTTAGGAGGATAATAGATTGGGAGGGGGGGTGGCTATTTTACATTTTGTACTATTTTACATGTGAAGTAGAAAACATTTGGCTGGACAATTCTTTTCATCGGATTTTTACAACCCTACATTATAATGATCTCAGGCAATGCAATGGGATTGTTTCCACTTTACCCTGTCTTCTTCCACATCCATTTAGGTTGAACTGATTTGGAATTATTCTGTGTGTGTGGGAGGGAGGGATCCTAATGGGGAGAAGAGTCATGTGAGAATCTGCGGGGAATGAGGCTTGAATACACCCTACCTGAAAAGACCCAGGTTATAGGGTCGAACCAGAATTTATGGCTGAAATCTCCATAAGAAAGAGGGTTAGGTGCTAAGTGCTGGAGAATAAGAAATACTTTCGCTATTCTTTTGTATAGCATTGGCCAATTAATTTTGATCAGCCTATCTGCCAGGTACTGGGCAAGTCAAAGGATTAAGCATTTTTAACGATGTTTTTAAAAGTGAGTGCACATTTACATACTGTTTCTGTTTACAGGAGGCATGGAGTATACAGCCCAGGGTTCAGCAGATAATGATGCTGTGAGAACCTGACTGCAGCATACATCATTTTGGCAGAGATGTTTGTGAGAGCAAAGATCAGGGGCGAGGGTGCCAAGAAAGAGCACTTGTTTTTGTATTTTTGCAGAGGCCAGGAGTGCTTTTGAGGGTTAAAGAGGATTCGGCAAACCCCATCCTTGTCCCTAGGGGCTCCTCCCCACCCCCCCGCAATCCCCCGCGCCTCCAGAGCCCGCGGCAAGGAGACCTCAGCGCCCCTAGGTGGCGCCCCACGTCCGTGCTTGCGCCCTCGCCGCGCTTTGGGCGCAGCTCGGAAACCCCAAGTCCTTAGAGCTCAGAGCAGGCATTTTAATAAATAAGTGCGAGTGCCTACGCGCTCCGGGAGCCCCGAGGATCAGAGGAGCAGCACAGAAACCCCGGCGGAGGCGCCTCCTTAATCCCTGCCAAATCCTGACATTTCCCAAACCGGAGGCTCCGGAACCACAGCCTGTAAACCACTCAAATCCCTAACCTTTTTCTCACTATTCTTTTCTTCTGCTTCTTTCTTCTGCTTTCTTCTTCTTCTTCTTCTTCTTCTTCTTCTTCTTCTTCTTCTTCTTCTTCTTCTTCTTCTTCTTCTTCTTCTTCTTCTTTTCTCTCTCTCTCTCTCTCTCTCTCTCTCTCTCTCTCTCTCTCTCTCTCTCTCTCTCTCTCTCCTTCCCCCCTCAACCCTTTATCAATTATGAAAGTGGTCACACTGCTCAGTATTAAGATTTGGAGGGAAATTGGAAAAGAAAAGAAAGAATCAAAATTCAGAGGCGCGACCAGTGCTTTTGACGGTGCCTAATTCTTGCAAGAGGCGTCAGGGAGGATTTCGCTCTGGGTGTTAGGGTGAGAACCGAACCTGGGTGGTATGGGGTACGGCGGGGATGCGGGAGCGAGTGCTGAGCCTGGAGGGCGCCCCGAGAATGCTCGGAGACCTCGTGGCGTTTGGCTGAGCCGGGAGTCTGGAGACGGGGGGAAGGCTGGGGCTGAGGGGCTGGGCTGGGAGGAGAGAGCCGCGCAGCGGGCGCAGGAGCGGTGCAGACCCGGTGCGGAACGCATGCCAGCCGGGTGCGGTGCGGCGCGCATAGCGCACCAGTACGGCGCGAGGGCGTAAGAGGTGCAGGGCACGGAGTGGGTTGCTGTCCGGTTTGGGGCGCGGGGCGTGCGGGTCAGGGGCAAGGACCGGTGCGGTGCGCTGGGAGCAGGCGCGGGCCGGCGAGGCAGAGGGGCAGGGCGGGGCGGAGCTGCATTGGCCGGGCGTGCGGGGAGCGGATTGCGCCCGGTGTCTCCTCCCGCCAGCTCCGCTCATCCTCTTTAAGCAGAACTTGGGGCTGACAGCGGTGCTCGCTCGTCATGGATGTTCCAGGTAACCAACCCAGCGCTACGCTCCGCGATCCGCGCGTTAATTGCAGTCATGCGTGTATTTTAACGGGGACCATCGCCGGTCTGCGTCTGGGCGTCGGGAGAAGCGACCGAGAATAAGGACATAATTTTGTCTGGGGCTGAGGACAGAGGCTACTCATGGAGAAAGAACTTCTCTCTTCTTAGACTATTGGAGGAGTTGTTCAGAGGCCGTGGGCGGCGAGGGGAGAAGCTTCTGGCTTTTTTTTTTGTTGCTGGGCTGGGTGTGGAAATGACCGGTCTGGTTTAGGGGGAGCGGAGGGAGCCAGAGAAAGTGGTTAAGTTAGCAGAGAGTCTTGGGGCCGCCTCCCGGCTCGGCAAACGGAAGCCCGGAGTCTGGAAACAAAAGCTGCACCATCAGGCCAGCTCCGGGCTCAGGTCGCCGGAATCTTCGTCTGTGCCAGAGGGATCCCAGGGACTCTCCAAAGCGCTCGCTGCTGGCTGAGGGGACGTGGGGGAAGTGGGTGTTTGCTTTTAGAGGCTCTCTCTCTCTCTCTCTCTCTCTCTCTCTCTCTCTTTTTTTTTTCTCTAATTCATCCTAAGGATCCTGGAGATTTGGTCTTTGGATGGACTGCTTTAAGAATGTCCGGGATGAAGGGGAAAGCAGAGAAAGGGAAAGGGGTTCCTAGTGTGTTGAAGAAAATGCCACTGAAATGAAGGCGAGACAGCATTAGTGATTTTCCTCTGCTGCGTCCCAAGCTCCTCTCCGCCTTTAGGCTAGAAGGGAGTGTGGAGTGGCATTGACGGGGTCCCCGGAGCCCCGGATCCTGTCTTAGTGCTGCGGCCATGCAGAATCGCGGGCCCCTGACCTGACTGCACCTCTGGCGTGCGCCACCCCGGAGCCTTCAGGGATGCCCTGCCCAGGGCGCCGCGCGTATTTCTCGGGACCTGTTGTGCCAATCTGGGAGGGGGTGGCTGTGCGCGGGAACAGTGAGGGGCCCAAGCGCCTCAGGCACCTGCTCCCCGTCCCCCGCCCCGAAAAGCTTCAGCTCCTAGTCTAAGGGTTTGGGTTCTTTGCCCTGACAGGTCCGCTGGCGCTTTTCTTGTGAGGACGATCCTGGCCTTAACCGTCAGAGCAGGGGACCTAGGCCAGAGGAGGCTATCCCTGGCCCCGCACGTTGCTCGACCACCCGCGCTCTTCCCGCCGCTGCCGCTGTCCCAAGCGCGCCGCCCCCCCCAGCCCGGATGCCGGCGCCTGGCCAGGGCCCCCGCAGGCCGCCGCTGACCATGCCCGGGCTCCGGGGGGCGCTGCGGGAGCCGACGGGCTGCGGCTCCTGCCTCGGGGCGGCGCTGGCTCTGCTGCTGCTGCTGCTGCCCGCCGGCTGCCCGGTGCGGGCGCAGAACGACACGGAGCCCATCGTGCTGGAGGGCAAGTGCCTGGTGGTGTGCGACTCCAGCCCATCGGCGGACGGTGCTGTCACCTCCTCGCTTGGCATCTCCGTGCGCTCTGGCAGCGCCAAAGTGGCCTTCTCCGCCACTCGGAGCACCAACCATGAGCCGTCGGAGATGAGCAACCGCACCATGACCATTTACTTCGACCAGGTCAGCCGGCGGGTTTGCGCACGGTGCCTCTCGCAGGGGAGAACAGGGCGGGAGCCGAGGCTCTGCGGCTGGGGCTGGGGCTTCCCACATTCCGGACCTGCAGTTCCAGGTTCTTCCCTCCTCTGTCCTGTCCTGTCCTGTCCTATCCTGTCCTGCGCCTCTCCCTTCTCTCTCCCTTTTCTAGTGTGCTCTCCTCGGCATTCTCTCCTTATCACATTATAGCTTCCTTGTAACTGTCAGCTCAAGTGGCACTTTGGTGACTGAGAACCCCGTAAAGCTAAGGGGTCAGAAAGATATCTCCCAAAAGAAATCTGCATGGTTTATTTTTTGCCCTGATGGGGGCTGTCACTTATGGTAAATGGGCCTTGGTCACCCAGGTGGCCAACACAGAGGCTGAGCATTTTAAACTCTCCACGCTCAAGGAAAAGAGGTACCTATTGCTTATTTTGGAAAGGACTGGGAAGAGGATATTTATCGTCAAGAAAAATAAGTGAGCAAGAGTGTGAGGGAAATAGTAGGTTGGTTATATAAATACAGAACGAAATCGTTTCTTATATAACTGCAGTATATAGTGAAAACAATATATAAGACAATCTACAAATACAATATACACATGATATACATTATATCAATATGTAGGTGGTTATGGGAATAATAAAAAAAGGATCGATGATTTCTGTTGCCCTAATCACTTAACTTTTCCCATTGGAGTCAAAGCTGGAGGGTTATGAATAGGGTCCTTCCTTGGCAATCCCCTCTCTGGTGGGCTGCTCAGGATTAGAGGTCATGACCTTCCTCTTGGATCCCTCCCCCACTTGGTTCTGTTGTTTTTCAGAAACAAATTGAAAGGTAATAGTGCTTTCCAAACTTGAACGCATCAGTCCATTCCTTTGGACCCTACGCCTTCCACATAGGTCCTTTTCAGCTGTCCAAACTGAGATCACCCCTCTGCATAAACCCACCCTCACTGCTACATATTGATAAACCTGCACACACACCCTTGCCTCATTTTAGGCCAGTGTGTTCATTTGTTTTTCTTGTTGGGGAGTATGTATATTCATGAAGTTTTGTGGGATTTGAAGATGGTGGTGGGAGGCAGTCCATCTTTAATCTGTTTTTATTTATTAGACATAACAGTGTTTACTTTATGTTCAAAGGAGGGAGAGAATAAGAGACAGGTAACTATTTAGTGACTTAATAAGTTCTTCGTTATGTGTCACTATAATTTACCTTCCCATGTCCTAAAAATAGTTTTTATGTCCATCATTTCATTTGGGTGTCAAGAAAGTGGTGAGGATGGTCAGAATAAACAGTAGCAGGGTTCTCATTTTATGGATGAGGAGCCTGTGGCCGGCAGGCTGAATGGTGTGTCACTGGTTCCTGGTTAGGGAGTAACAGTTTGCTTTTCTGAGCTGTTTGGGAGATCTTTCCTCTACAGCAGGGCTCCGAATCTGCCAGTTTCCTGAATTTAAAATTGAGGTGAAAGAGTTGAGAGGTAAAGAGTTGGAAGAAGCAGCTCCGAGGGCTTGAGTGGAAAATGATTTATTCTTTGTGAAAACATCATACTACCCCCTGAGAGCATAGCCCTTGCTAATTTGGGAGTTTGTTTCTTTAGCAGATGAACAGGCACAAAACAGTAGGGCACATCCCTAAGCATAGAAGCCTCATGTCTATGTGAGCTCCATAGACTAGGGAGGGTGGAGGTGGTGCCCCCAGCTCTGATGCTGGCTGCCTTCCGAACCATTCTGGCAGTTGTGGTTGAGCAGCAGTTGACATGGCTCTGGAATTGCTTGTTATTCATCTATAATGAGTGCCTAAGAAATCATCGCAAAACATATTCCGTTGACATTTATTTTCTGAACAGATGACAGGCTCTTTCATCCAGGGCTGTATTGTTGTTGCTGGATGTTTGTCTTAGAAGCTGAGAACACCAGGCAAGCCATTCTAGTATCTTAATCGAGTTGTGCACTTGTGTATGAGTAGGAGTGGGGACGGGATCCAGACAGAGTGGCCAAATTCTGTCTTCAGCTTCTAAAAAAGATTTGGGTTGTGATGGGGGCTCTCTGCTCTTCAGGTTCTACTTATGATGTCATGCTCCCGTCCCCTTTGATCTGAGGAAACCCACTTGCAGGGCCAAGTGAGCTCATATCCCACGGCTAGATTAGTCATTATTTTTGCACCTGGTGTAATTTCTAGGGTTGAGTCAAGGGTGTCCAAGCTGCTGTATGGACTCTTCTGCTATTTATTTAAGCATGACATCATAGCCTATCCAAGGAAGCAAAAATCTTTCAGAGGAAAGTGAGGGAAGTAGGCACCACAGGTGTTTATGGACAAACCTTGCACTCAGCAACTATTATTGAGCACCTACTGTGTGCTGCCAGGGCATGTGCCAGGGCTGCAGGAACACAGAGACCAGGACCTAACACAGTCCATTCTGCCCTGGAGCACATACATCTGAGGCAGTGGTCGGTCAACAGAGCGGCAAGCTGCATCTCTTGAGCCGCATGTGACTCGTGAGCAGTTTGCCAACCACTGATCTGAGGGAACTGATCTCATTAATGGACTTATTGCCTCATAGCCCATTCTCTACCCAGTTAGTGTGGCCCACTAATTTTTGTCAAAGCTCCAGGCTGAAGTCCCCATTATTCCACAAGCCTCAGAACACAACATCCAGTTGTTTACTGACTTCATTGTCTTCCTTCCTTTCTCTCTGTCCTCCTCCCAATGCACAAAATTAGCACCCACCTTTTCAACTCATAAATGAAGATAGTTTAAAACATCTTTATGAATAACTATCTCTTGAAATATCTTCAAAATCACTTCCCGCTGTGGAAACTTTTAACTCCAGCAGTGCCTCCCCCATAGGTGGGTAGGCTGGGCAGCCCAGGGTGGACCTGGGTCAATGCTGTGCCAGTCTGGTCACCCTGTGTGCCAAGGAGAGCCTTGCTATGTCTCTGTGTGTTCCTCTTCTTTTTCAGGTGTTAGTAAATATTGGCAACCATTTCGATCTTGCCTCCAGTATATTTGTAGCTCCGAGAAAAGGGATTTATAGCTTCAGCTTCCACGTGGTCAAAGTGTACAACAGACAAACCATCCAGGTGGGTAGCTTTGGAAATGGGACCCTTTCAATTTTGGGTTACTCATTCGCCATTACTGCAGACCCTATCAGCCCCTCTGTGAGGCAGGGGGAGGGGCTGGGAGCCAGCTGAGTCCTCTGGGTCAGGTCCCTGGGGAAGTAGGGCTCCATGGAAAAGGTGGGGGAAGGGCTGGGGGAAGGAGAGGACAGGGGTGTGAGAACAGGTGGGCCCTGCATGGCCTGCTGAGCTCTACCCTCTGCATTGTAGGTCAGTTTAATGCAGAACGGCTATCCAGTGATCTCAGCATTCGCAGGAGACCAGGATGTGACCAGAGAAGCAGCCAGCAATGGGGTCCTGCTGCTGATGGAGAGGGAGGACAAGGTGCACCTCAAACTGGAGCGAGGAAACCTCATGGGAGGCTGGAAGTACTCCACCTTCTCCGGCTTTTTGGTGTTTCCTCTATAAACACTGAGCCTGGGGTGGCGGGGAAATTGTCGTCTGGACCCAGGAATCCGCCCTCCCTAACCCCCTGAACTTGGCAGAACAGGACAACATGTTTCCAAGCTCCGTCTGACCGTCGCAGTAAAAGAATGATTTCCTTCTAAATCTCCAGTATTTTCTTTGACTATTGACCATTCCTCGGGAACCTGGCCTCTAATTAGTTTTAGACGATAAGGTCTTCAGGAGAAATGACACTATGGATCTGAGCAATTTGTACCTGTGATTGTAACGTCGATCTGGGATTTTACTGTTGGGACCACTGCGATTTCTTCTTTTGTATGGATGCTGTATTGTTGTCTGGAGTGAGGCGTGCCCAGACCTCAGGATGGATTGCAGGGGGCTGCCCGCACTCAAAGCAAGAGCCCTGCAGGTCACTGCCCATTGGCCAGTCCGTGAAATGTGTTCTCTGTGTGTCTGTTCAGCCTTAAGAGGAAGGATGGCTTGGCTTTCATTCTGTGTGTTTCCCTGGGAGAATGGGAGGACGGGGGAGGGGGAAGGGGCATTGTGATCCTGTCGGAAGTGCTTTATCTGGAGATGCGAGTTTTGCACGATTGGACTGGACTTTTGTTCTGTACTCTGTGTGTGTGTGTGTGTGTGTGCGTGTGTGTGTGTGTGTGCGTGTGTGTGTGTGTTTCCTCGAAAAGCTTTACTTTTGCTTTCTACGCTCGGCTCTCCCTCCTCACCCCTGCTTTTATTCTTCATGCTGGGCTGAAGGAGAGAAATATATGTTGAATTCCTGGATGAGACCCAACCAAACAAAAGGTACCTGTGTATCAAAGTGAAAATGACACATGGACAATTCCTCGGATTCTTTTAAAGAGATTCTCTCATATGCACCATGAGAATGAATAACCGGGATTTTTTTTTTTAAATGCTCTGGAGTAGTTTAAGAACCTGGTATTCCTGGGGGGCCTGGATCATGTAAGATGAGAGCAGGCGCTGTGTGACCGAGTCTCCCGAGTATATGGCTTCTCTGTGGAGTGACCTGGGTCTTCGCAGCAGCATGTTTCACTCACTGGGATCCACTCTGCATGAGCACACTGGGACCAGGTGCTTCGAAGGCAGCCGGACCAGCCACTCTCTAGGGATGCCCTCTGATCTGCCCAGGAAAGAGGGGCATGGATACTCCCTTGCCCCCTGTGTGCACTGGCAGGAAGCCAGGCTGGCGTCCCAGTGGTTAAAGCTATTGGCAGAGGCACCCTAGAAGCGGTTTCTCAAATCCTTCCTGTTTTGGCACCTTGCATAACAATATTATTAAAATCCAGCTGAGCGTCCTCGATGAGTACAGAATTCCTATGCCAAGGAGATGTCACTAATCCCAAAGCAGTCAAAGAAGAGACCTCAAACCGGATGTTAATTTGTCCTTTGTGTAACCATGTAACCAAAATATTGATGATAAAAAGTCATAATTTAAGATTCAGAATAAATGGGTTTGATGTCTGGCTTGCTCTTCTCCCTTCCCATTGTCTCCCAACTCCCAAACTGTGTGTAAGTATCAGCCAAGGGTCAGGGACTTGCCAAAGGTAAGTCCCAAACCCTGCCTATTTAAACACACACACACACACACACACACACACACACACACACACACACACCTAGCAATGAGTCAGATGGAATTTACACATAAAATACATTTAATTAGTAAATAATAACTTTCACACATGACAATTTTCGAAGAGATACATAAAAAAGACAGCATTTAAAAGGTGTTGTGGATAGGCAGTCTGCTTTTGTCATATGTAATCATTGTTGTGGTCCTCGTTCCAAACGGAGACCAGTGATTAAAAGAAACTGACATTTGAAGAGAGAGTCAGTTGTTTCTAAGGCATGTGAGAGATTGGAAGGGCATTGGTTTTCATTTCCCAAAAAGAGATGCAGTGGGGACTATATAAATGAAACACTATAGTTTGAGTAAGGGTCTGAGTTTCATTGGCCTTAGGTAAAGAGCATGATAGGATGCAGACTAAATTTAATTTGAATTAAAATGCTGTTACATTTTGTGAGGATGGGGGAAATATCAGGATACATCAACACAAAAGCACTTGGGGTGTTTTGGCTCTATGATCAGTGGAGATACTTCTGAGCAAAAGCATTGATTATCAATACTGATAACATAAACAGCAGAAATGCTGGCCAATATATTTTCCCTGTGTTTTATTGCCCTTAGTTATTTAGTCCTCTTTCTCTCATTTCCTTAACCTTCAGTTCAATTTAAAAGAAACAGCAAACCTCATTAGAAGATAATATAGCACTTCAGAGAGTGAAAGACATATGAGTGCTTGTTATTTTTATTGCTTACAAATATGGAATACACGCATTTCTTTGTATTTACAACTTTATTACATACAGGCTGTCATTTGGTTATACTGTCTAATAAATAAGTTATTAAATTGACTGATCTAAAAATAAGTATATCTCAGGAGTTTATTTTGTTAGGTAAAATGCCTCATTCTGTTTATTACACTTTCTATTTTTTTTTTTCTTTTTGAGCCAATGCCAAAGACTACATTAGGAAGAAGTGGTGATACTGGTGTTTCTGCAGTTGTTATAACTCACTGTTATGCCTGCCCAGGTCCTGTGATGAAGCTCCTGTGTATGGTGTACAAAAATATATAGGTCAGAGCAAACTTTAAAATTGATTTTCCTCTATTTAGAAAAAAAAAGAGCAGGTGTGGTATTTGCCGCCCGATTTGAGCAGCTCCATCTCTGAGCCTCAGTTTCCCCATCTTTCCACAAGGACCATGACCCCTGTGCTCCTGCCCAGCTCACCAGATTATTGAGAGGCCACAGTGAGATGTGAGGTCTGTCAGATACCTTGATTGCAGGCGGTGCCAATGGTGTGGAGGGTGTTTCTGGAAAGTCAGACTTTTCAACATGCAGTTTATTTCAAATATCTGACAGGAGGACATTTTTATGTGAATTTCCATTTTCTCAAAGAGTGTGGTAACACTGGTGTTGTATTGAAATATCACTGATTTTTTATGAATGGTAATATGAACATATGCAAAGCTATACATTTTTCACATGAACTCAATTATGTTGTTGGACTATCTTTTGTGGGTCAAGTCCACCTTTCTGTTCTAGTAGGTAATGCCAATATTTTATAAAAATAGACATCTGTGACATTTTTAGCACAGGTAAATAGTGAATTATCAATTTTTTTTTGCATTATGATAGTAAGCTGGTGTACTTGATAAAAGTTAACCCTACTAACTATAAATGTTTTTGGAAAAAATTAAAATTTTTTAACTTAAAATATATTCTAATTTAAAACACATTCCTGATGATTCAACTCTCTAGGTCCTGAGAAACTGTGTTTATCATTGTAACTGCTGAGGGTTTTTTGTTTGTTTGTTTTTTTGCATCCTAATATTTTAAATTTATATCTTCATGTATAATGAAATCATTTACATTTAAAAAATTGTGCTTATTATGACTGCTAAGAGCAAAGGTTATAAAAACCTATTAAATATTGGCCTGAAAACTCATGGAACCCTATATAAATTACATATTTACTTGTTTGAAAAAAAATTTTAAGCTAAATCTAGTTATATCAAGCATCAGAAAACTGAAAAAAGATATACAAAACAAACTGAAAACTCTGCTGTATCCTTACATTTATTTGTAATATCTGTATTATTTCCTTGATATCTTACCAAGGGAACTGATTGATATCAAGTCACATACATAGTAACTATCCCATTTATGTATATTATTTGCCTGCAAACACCTGAACATATGGTTTTTATCATAGAGACATAAAATAAAATACATAGATTGACCACATTCTCCTGGACTCTAGAAATATATGAGAGGAAAATTTGATAAATCACTGTATACAAACAAAACAAAAGCATGGGTTGCTCCAATACATCATCTATACCAAAAAGAGCAGAGTGTCCCCTCGATTTATGTCCCCATAATTTTGCAATATTTTATAAGGAAATAAAAATGACGTAAGATAATGTAGTTGTGATAAATAGTGTTTACATTTTCTACAGCATAGGAAGTATATAATAATCTAATGCATAGATGCACATGAATAAAATGCTCTGTTACATTATATTTAAGACAGTGCCAATATTTATGGAATTCACAGAGGCAGGTTACACTGAATCATTCTATAGGTTTTACTGAGCCATCTGTAAAAACACATGTACAAAATGTAAAACTACATGAATCATAGAACTACAACCACTTTTTGCCCTTTGCCTTGCTTCTGTAGCTGTTTGTAATTGGAATTCATACTTTGCTACTAAAATGGGATATTGCAAACATATTTTAACTTTTAAGATCAAAGCCTATCAGTTCTCACAAGACTCTTAAAATTGATTTTCTTGGCATTTAAGGAGCAAGCACAGCAAATACAAGGAAATAAGTTAAAATAAAATTTCCATGTTGGAAACTTGGTTTTATCATTTAACAGTTTTTGAGCTTAAATTTTTTTTAAATATATTTTATTGATTTTTTTTTTTTTACAGAGAGAAGGGAGATGGATAGAGAGAAACATCGACCAGCTGCCTCCTGCACACTCCCAAGTGGGTATGTGCCTGCAACCAATGTACATGCTATTGACTGGAATTGAACCTGGGACCCTTGAGTCCACAGGTTGACACTCTATCCACTGAGCCAAAGCAGTTAGGGCTAATTTTTTTTTTAAATGATGCTTTGAAGAATGTAACTGATGATGGTCACATTCATTAAACTAGTCTGTTTACATATTTTCTTAGTCTTTCAAAACATTTTTGTAGATATATTTCACCAAAATATTACATTTCCTACGTGTGCAGGTAGAGGACTACAATTTGCCCACATTTAGTTGTTTTACATGTCAGTGTGGCATAGCTATCCATGATGTATTTGTTCAGATCTAATCTTCATCCATCCCTTCAAAATAAACATCTTGTCAAAATCATTTAAGATAGATTCAATGAATATATACTTTTTAATAAATGCCATGTGTGTGAGTCTGTATAATAACATTATACCAAAACCTGAGATGAGCTTTCCTTCCATTCCCAAACCCCGTAGGGTTACTTGAAATTTAAGGGTAGAAGTAATGTCTTCTATTTAAAATACAAATAAGTTAATTGCATTTTAACTTATTTCCTTGTATTTGCTGTGCTTGCTTTGCTTTATTTTCCTAAGTGGATTTAGCTGTGGATTTCCATCACCAGAATCACTTCAGGGTCTGTGGCCTCATAAATCATCATCTTCATCAGCTGGCCCACATACACTCACTGTGTAGTGTAAATGAGCTCCTTGACAACTTAATTTGGAAAAGAAATCTTCATTCCCTCTTAGAATGCCTGTGGCAGGACTCCCTGGGGTTAGAATGCTGCTTTGCAAGGAAACTACCTTACCAGAAGGGAGGCTATTTATGAAGAAGCCAATCTTGTAACCTGAGGGGCAGCGCCTTGACTTGTATTATCTTGTTACCCAACCCTCCCGCCCCCCTGCCATTCTCTGGAAATGTTGGTATTTCCTGAATTCATTGCAGGTGGTGAGAAACAATGTTGGAAAAGGTTGGCAATATATTGGCATGTGGAACTACTGAGTATTTTTTTAAAATATATTTTATTGATTTTTTTACAAAGAGGAAGGGAGAGAGATAGAAAGTCAGAAACATTGATGAGAGAGAGACATCAATCAACCACCTCCTGCACAACCCACAGTGGAGATGTGCCTGCAAGCAAGGTACATGCCCCCAACCTGAATCGAACCTGGGACCTTTCAGTCTGAAGGCCGACGCTCTATCCACTGAGCAAAACCGGTTTCGGCACTACTGAGTATTTTGCTTAAGTCTGTTTGCTCTAACTTGATTCATTTTACAGTATAGTACTTACACCAATTTTCTATGCTTTCGAGCTCTTATAGGCTATAGAGAATCATTGACTTTGTCCTATAAATGGACATTTATTTTTATTCTGGGTGCATTGTTGTTATGGAACTGACTTAAGAATATACCTAAAATATAACTAAATTAACTGGAAAAATGTGGCAAATTCTTCTGTATACTAAAACCTCTCATTTGCAATATTTTACTTGGGTCTTAAAGGTTCCTACTAGCTTTAACATCAATATTAATATTCATCTTTGCATTGATAACTTTTTTTTACAATCATGTAACTTTCAGGTCATTATATATTTTTTTTTTCACCAAAAATATATATTTCCAAAAAATGTAGGACCTCAAAATATGATCCTGTCTTTTTTTCATATTACCAAGCACCATGTCTAGATGTCATAGCATGGGTTTTGCTCTGAAATTGTAAACTGTCAGTGGAAAGAGAAAATTATACTACATATAAATAATTTATTCCTTAGTGATTAGGATTTAGATATTTTATTTTCATTCTATCACTGGAAACTAGCTCTCATGCACTAGGGAGGCGCTGGATCCAGGTACCTTTGATTAGGTACATGACTCATTGCTCCTAACTTCTTACTCAATTATTTGGCCTATGTTTTATATTTTTATATGTTTTTTTAATTGATTTGAGAAAGAAAGAGGAAGGGAGATGGAGGAGAAAAGATGAGAGAGAATGAGAGACCTATAGGCTGCCTCCTGTACACTCCCTACTGGGATCAAGCCTGCTACACCAGTATGTGCCCTGACCTGAATGAAACCTGTGACTTCTGGGTGCCTGGGAAGGCACTTAATCAAATGAGCCACACCTGGCAGGACTATGTTTTATATTCTATTTCTTGTATTCAGTCTTAGGAACCTATTTCACTAGAAGGTAGAAATTACATCTGGTCTTCCCTACAGACAGAGACTGAGAACTGTTGAGAATAATTAAGCCATCTGGTGCTATAAATCCAACAAACTTATGATCAGTGGATCTCAGCCTAATCTTCTCCTCATCCATTGCATCTGAATTACCTTGGCACAAAAGAATGACGGGGGCTGGGTTTTTAAAGAAAATTGCCACATCTTCCAATCCTTAGTAGATAAAAAACATGCACACATCAGACTGTGATAATTAGAGAAGACTTATTCTTCCCTAAGGCCTATTATTTTTGATATTTAATTTTCCCTTTCTTTAATGTCTCAAAATGTGCTGCACCAAACAGTCAATGGCAGGCAATTTTTCCTTAGGATTCTTACCTATTCCTGAGTATGTTGATGGAAGAAATTATTTATTAAAATAAGCTTTCCTTTTTATCTTAATGGAGAATTGAAATAATCTCAATTTATGTTGTAATATTTTCTTGCAGAATTGCAGAAACATTTGTTTCAGAAAAAAACAACTCCCCAATAGATGGTGCTGCTGCTGTGATTTAAGCCACTGAATAATTAGTATGCAAAAAAGCTCTGGAGAGAGGCCTCTGGGAATTCCCTCACTTCAAGTTATAGAAATTAAAAAATGGGGCTTTATTTTTTGTGAAATGCAAATTGATATAATTCTCTAATTTGAAAACTTTGGAAAGATTTCTTGATATGCTGAGGTCAAGAAATTAGTTCCCTTCTCCATTGTTTGTATCTCAAATATCTTTCAAGCACAACCACAAACAAAATTAAGTCTTAATGAAAGATGGGCTGAATGTCCTTCCAAGTTTCATCCCCTATAAAGCTCAAAAGGTCTATTAATAGAAACCATAATAAGAAAATTTCATTATAATAAAAAATGGAGTCTTTCTTCCTAGGTATGGGGAAAAAAGTGCAGATGCTGAATCCTATTGGCAGAATGCTATTAATGAAAACCTTTAAGATATCAACCTTTACATGTGCCAGGAGTTTTGAATGCTTAAAATTATCAATTATATTTCCATTTAATCATTATAATAGCACTGCAAAGTTGACACTATCATTATGACCATTTGATGGATGGTGAGAATATGGTTTAAAACAATTAAATGACATGGTCTAGATCTCATAGTATATGGATCCCAGAGATAGAATTCCAATCTTGGACTTTCTAACTTCAGAACCTATTTTCCAAACTATAGCTTTCAACTGCATCTCAGAATGAGTGTTGAAGTCTGAAAAACATTTTTCTTAAGTGTTTGCATCATAGTTATTGCCATTTAATGTGTTGTTTTTAAAAATGGAAAATTTAGCTTTGCACTCTACAAACATTAAAAAAACAAAACTGCTTCAATGTAATCATAAGAGAAATGTGCCTGCCTCTGTTATAAATTTGCTGACCCTTTTATACGAGAAACACCAATGTTCGGGCTGTTCCTATGTGTAGCTATCATTCCCATGCAGAAAATTATAATGGGAACAATTTTTCTTTATTTCTCTTGCTAAATCTCTTTGCAAAGATAAATTCAAAATACTCAAATATGTAAATAAAAATAATGCATTTTCCCCAACAATAATGTGTATTTTATAAAGGTCACAGGCCACTGTCTTTTTGGAATTCTAGAATAAAACCCAAGAAGTCAAGTGCAAGAAAGGAATAAGTAAAAGGAATGAGGGTGTTGCCTAATGTAGTTTATGAAGCATTAAGCTTACCCTCTGGCTAGCTTAGAACCTGAAAGCATAATTAGGAAAATTTTAAAAAAATAATAAAATTAAAGGGAAATTTAAGAAATGGCATGCGTCCTTTGGTTAAATTAAAGTTTTTAAATATATTCTAATCAAAGAAAAATATTTTTTGAAATTAGACAATAAAAAGGCAAACTAAAGATGTTTCCAAATGTGTATTTTTAGTCTGATAATAATTTTCTAATTTTTCTGTTACCTCTCTTTTCTCAAAAAAGCATATTAGCATAAAGACTGTGGACACAGCAAAGTGATTATGTTTGAAATTACTGCATCCACATTTTTTTACCAAGAATTTTTATTTAATACATATTTTCATATTTTAGGCAGAAGGTAAGGGTCTTACTTTTTGTCATTATTGTTTTCTTAATGTACATTTTGTAAAAAAATAAGTATCATTCCAATTTAAAAAGATAAGATAAAGATATCTTTAACAACTTTTACTTATTTACAATGTGAGGCTTGGTCTTCCTGGGTAAATACATGATGTTTTTTAAGAAATGTGGGTGCCAATTTTTGTAATAGTATTTGTCTGGGTTCTTTGCTTGCCTCTACCACAATCCTTAAAAATACCCTTCATTATTTGCTACATCAGAAAATAGGGTAGATTAGCCAAAGATGTAACAATTGCATATAGGGATATTGAGCTTTTCAATGAAATAAGGTATTTAAGCAAAATCTAAAATGTACATAAAAAAAATTCAAATTTTTAAAATTAGTTTTTTAAATCGAATATATTGATAATTTTCTAATAGGATGGACTGGTTAAAATGAAATATTATGAAGTTAAACTTTCTGGCTTATTAGGTAATCAATGTTACTTCATAATGGTATTACTTTAAGAACATGTGGCTTATAGACAGCATCTTGTCATCATAGATGTTTGTTTATTTTGCCAACCCTGGTGGTCGTTCCTCAATTAGAAAACAAATGGGAGATCCTATAACTCAATAGTACATGCCCCATCTTGTTGAGCTTTCAGCACAGAAGATAATGGTCCAGGGCTGTTAACATCCCTGTCCTCTAGGAGGCTCTGGTATTTTTCTGCTTCCATGTTTTCAGAAAGGGCATCATATTATCATACACTAGCTTTCCTCCAAGAATATACATTTTGAAAATAAAATAATTTTTGTATAATAGGCACAAATGTATGAAAAATGTATCATAGCATATTGATGGTGATCATCATATGGAGATTTAAATGTACCCATGAGAAGAATAGATAGATAGATGATAGATAGCTAAATAGATAGGTAAATAGATACAGTGGTACCTCAAGATACGAGTTTAATTCATTCGGTAACCTTGAGGCGTGGGAAACTATGAGATGCTCGAGTTGTGGTAAACTGGTGGTTTGTGTGCAGCCAGCCGATCCGAGAGACTACTCCTATCTCAAATGTTGCTCGTCTTTCAAAGCAAAAATCGCTCATATCTCAAAAATCCCGTATGTTAGGGCACTCGGATCTCAAGGTACCACTGTACTTTAAATATCTAATGGTTTGAAAGCCATATATCTTAACAAACCTTTGGGCAGGCTCTCTCAGCCCTTTTCCTTAGTAGGCCTTGACCTTTGGCATTGTCTTCAAGCTTCCTAAACCCAGTTGTAGCAAGAATCTGCAAAATGAGTTTAAAAAGACACAATATTCCAGTCCTCTGGATTGTATACAGTGCCTTTAAGCATGGACAGTTTTTGAGTCCTAAGATTCTGAGTATACTTTCAAGGCTGGGTTAGTGTCCCAGATACTGTTGGAACACGGATTCTTCTAGATGGAAGGTTTCTTGGATCTTTCTGAGAATTTTTTTTTCTTGGGTAGGCCTCTGGTGAGGTCTCTAATGTAGAGACTGGATGAGAGAACTCACAAGACACAGAGACTGGGTTAGAGTGCCAGGCTTCTTTGTTTGCAGATCATCATACATTAAGAACATGGGAGTTTCTTACTTGAACTCTCCTCCTCAGTCCCTACTGCTAAGATGCTGATTCTGTCTGCTTTCAGATCTTGGCTATTATAAAAAAAAAAACATTACAATGAACAACAGGGGTGATTCTATCATTTCAAATTAGTGTTTTGAGGTTATTTGGATAAATACCCAGAAGTGTGATAGCTGAGTCATGAGGTACTAATGTTGTGTGCAGCAGGAACAGCACCAGGTGTTAGACCTGTGGGGTCAGACTGACCTGGGCTCAGCAACCTCAGTACTTGAGTTCTGGCTCGGAAATAATTCAGAGCCAAGATTCAAACTATAAGAGAACATTTATTTAGAAAATTACAGAGATAGAAGAAGTAATTTATAGAAGAAATGGGCTTAGGAAACAGCCTATAGAAGTAAAGGAAGGGCCCTTGAGCTTAGAAGTGAGGAAGGTCAAGGTGACCTGCCTGGGGGATAGGGGAGTATGGATGGGAAGGGAAAGGCTTCAGTGTGTTCTCAGAAGGAAGAGTGAGGTGGGTCCTCAATCCTCAGGGTTTTAAGGGTGGAGAGTTTAGGGGAGGTTCCAGATGAAGATCTCATTAGACTATTTGGCAGCTTTCCAGGTGTGTCCTTTTAGGGTCTGGGTCTCCACTGATTGATTGATTGGCACCTCCAGGGCATAGGTCATTATTTAAATGCAACTGGTTCTGAGGTCAGCCCTGGCATGTTGTATTGTTGCTTGTCTGGTTTTGCTGATTTTCTGTGCCTGGAAGTGAAACACAACTGAGGTATAGAAGTTATCTCAAGAGAGGAAAGGTCAGGGATTCCAAACCACATGACCAGTGATGTGCTAGTGGAGGAAAGGCCACCCACAGGTCCTATCCTGCAGTTGTCCTTTGCTAGGCATCGAGGGCTTTCCACCCTGGTGACATTCCTGTTCCTGGCCCATCATACTCACTCTACTCATATTTGTCTAACTGCCTACTGCTTAACTATTAACATAACTTCAAAAAGAATAAATTCTCCTTATAACAGGAAATAATTAGAAAAAAATGGTTCTATAACCAAAGCTTTGACTAGATTGTAATATTTGAGAGAAATGTTCATAGAATAAGTTATAACCAGACAGTATTAAGGAGCTAAGGTTGTCGTTATGAAGCCAATTCTTACAAAGACCTATGGGAAAAACTAGTCTGGTACCTGGCATCTAGTTTATAAGGTTCTCAGTCTTATAGGTAAGGAAGATCACTTCTTGACAGGCCCTGGAAACTTAGGACTATCTTGGGGCCTCAAGGACAGAAGAATTCATTCAAATTTATAGGTGCTGGAGGTGAGTGTGGTGGTGAGTTCTCAGTTTGGCTTTTTAGCCTCAAGAAGCTTTCAAAAGTCTAATCTGAGATTCCTTAAGGAAAGTTTCAGCAAAGCAAACTTAAAAAGGCCTGCATTGTCAATTGTCAATTATCATTCTTG
Source organism: Lasiurus borealis (assembly GCA_004026805.1). Taxonomy (NCBI): domain Eukaryota; kingdom Metazoa; phylum Chordata; class Mammalia; order Chiroptera; family Vespertilionidae; genus Lasiurus; species Lasiurus borealis. Next base: position 14,623 of record PVJN01020345.1, on the reverse strand, counting down.
CTGAATTTATGTAAATAATCAAGCCAAATCTTATATTGTAAACTTTGGTTACCTTTAATCACAGAGAGAGGTGACTGTAGAGGGCAGAGGAAGGTCTTGGTGACCAATTGTGGTAGATTATCGAGTTGGATGAATTGCAAAACAATGGCAACCACGACAGGATTAGGGAAATCAGAATGTGCATGGTTGATACCACAGTCAACTTGATTCTTATTAAGGAAAATGTCCACACTTCAGATATAATTAAGCTCCAATTGGTAAAAGAAGCACCTCTAACGGGTGGTAAATTCAACCACAGTGTAACCTGGGGAATTGGGGCTGGAGGCTTTATGTTTCCTCCACAAAACATTCTAAATGAACAAGTTTTATCTGCCAAGTCTGGTTCATTTTACATTAATATATATGGTTAGTCAGTTTCATTATTTTGCATCTAACAAAACAGCATTTTAAATCTAAAACATAAACCTGAATCTACTACAATGACAATTTAATATTCCTTGCCAAATCTAATTTGAAGCTTGATTTGTTGATTCATGGTGTTCATTGTGATCCCCAACCTTAGAACTAGGGAACTATAAAATACCAAGGATATCTCCAGAAAACTCCTAATAACAAATTTAGGAGACATATGGAGATGTTAGTTTATTTAAAGCATTAAAATGCTTTTTTCAAGTTTAATTGTACTAGTCATACCTAGAGTTTTCCTCCCTATTATTGGATTCTAAAACTGCTCAGAAATTGCCTAGAAGGCATAACACTAAAAGCAAAGCGTCATCTCTCTATTAGAATTCTCTGACTCAGAGGCTAATTAATATCACTAATGAAAATGAATAACATTTATTGAAAGCTTACCATGTACCAGGTGCCATTCTAAGTTAAGTGTTTAACTTCTTGTGATGAGCCTGTTCTATTTTTTCTCTACTCTGTTACAGAGAAAGTGGAAATACGGAGGCTAGGTAACTTGTCCACCCCCTCTGCTGGCCATTCCAGCCATGGTCTGAGTCCAGGCTGATTGCCTTGGGACCCAGAAGGTTATAGATTATGGCATCAAACATTTGGGAAGCTGCCTCAGAAAAGTTCAATAAGGGCTGAATGCTCCTTTCTCAAATCGATTGTTGTGGTCAGCTGCTGATCTTGCAAAAGTTTCTTTTTCACTCCATAAATCAATTATTTATTACATTTGTAAGTTAATTGTATCTGAGGTTAAAATTAATTCACAAATTTAATAATATTTTCTGTCCAAGTTTAAAATGACAAACTGATTCCCAACACTGAAGTGCTTATCTCGATAGTGTAATATATTTGCATCCGGACTCAAATCATTTATTCATTCATGTATTAGGGTCAGGTACTGGGGATATGATGATGGCAAACATTTACAGATCATGAAGCATGTGGTTTTGGGGTTTTTGATGAGTAGATATGGAACTACCTGTCTGTCCAGTAAATGTTAGGACTTTGAGAAGCAAAGCGTGCCTGGAGCAGAAAACACATTGGAGAGACTCGCACACTCTGTGTAGGGGAACCATCACATGGGGTGAAGTTAAAGCTTCTGCAAAACTCCACAGGGATGGGTAAGATGTGGTCAACATGATCTCTGTGGGGAGGAGGGCTGGAAAAGACAAAGGAAGTTAGAGAAAATGTCTCATGAGACATGAAGAAGAATTAGGAATTTAGCTTAAGGATAAGTTCTTTACAGTCTTAAGAATTAAAGTGCTGTGGTACTTTAAATTATTCTAATGAGGCTCTAACCAACCAAGCTACTGGGGCAAGAGCTGGTGTTCATTCCTTTTAATTGCTGACTAGTAGTCTGTTTTTTCAACAATTACAAATGTAACCAATAGAAACATTTACATACAGGTTCTGTTTGAATATAGATTTTCATTATATTTGGGTAAGTATTAAGGAATGAGGTTGCTGGGGCCCTAGTTAAGAGTGTATGATATATGTTATTATATATTATCTTACTGAAATGAAATGCTTAGGAAAATTAAGTACTATTACATTGTTTCACTAAGTGCCAGCATATATATATATATTATTATTATTGATTTTAGCGAGAGAGGAAAAGAGAGAGAAACATTAAAATGGGAGAGATACATCAATTGGTTGCTTCCAGCATACCTCCTGCTGGCGAGTAATCCAGAAACCTGGGTATGGGCCCTGACTGGGAATCCAACCAGCTACCTTTTGGTGCATGAGATGTCATTCAACCAACTGAGCCACATTAGCTAGGGCTGAGTGCCACAGTATTAATATGTGTCCTTCAATTTTAGAAAGGGACATCAACCCTAGCTGGTTTGACTCAGTGGATAGAGCATGGGCCTGTGGACTCAAGGGTCCCAGGTTCGATTCTGGTCAAGGGCATGTACCTTCGTTGTAAGCACATCTCTAGTAGGGGGTGTGCAGGAGGCTGCTGATCAATGTTTCTCTCTCATCGATGTTTCTAACTCTTCTTCTCCCTTCTCTGTGAAAAATCAATAAAATATATATTTTTTAAATAGAAAGGGATATCAGTTTGGAGCTGACGCAAGATGAATTTTGCTGAAATGGATGGATAGGAAAATAAGGAAGGATATATCAGTTGGGATCAATTTCTTTCCAGCCAACTAAGAGAATTACTGTGTGTTTTAAGGATTAGAAAGAAAATTCTAATGTCTTCTTCTGAGCAGCTTTTGAACAACTATGAGCAGGAAAAAGAAAACTATTCTGGAGATTTCATGAAAAAAAATTAAAGAGAATATGTGCCAAGCAGCTTCTAGAGGGAAGAGAGAGAAAAGTTGTTCCAAAGACATTACCTAGAGAAAGAATAAAAGGAAAAGCAAGTAAGTTATTTAATAAGTGTGAGGCGGCAGATATGACATGTAAATATCTGTGTTTTCCGATGGTCTTAGGCTCTACAGCAGTGGTTCTCAACCTGTGGGTTGCAATTCACATGTTGAGAACTGCTAGCAGGGTTCCCTAAAACCATCGCAAAACACAGATATTTACATTACTATTCATTAATAGTGGCAAAATTACAGTTATAAAGTAGCAATGAAAATAATTTTATTTTTGGGGGTCACCAAACATGAGGGACTGTATTAAAGGATCCCAGCATTAGGGAGGTTGAGAACCTCTGCTCTAAGACAATGACAATGTGCTAAAAATAACCAGACATGAGAGACCTTTCTGTGAAATGCTTGGTCAAAGACAAGGAAATGAATTTCTTTAAATCGCTGACTCTTAGTGATTCTCTGACTAGGACTTGTATTAGTACCATGCTTTTTGAATGTTTATTATGATCCTTATTTTATCATTCTGGAAAAGTCCTCAAATTCAAGATGTGGCACTGAAGACTGCCATTGTCATTGTTTTGAGAAAGGGGCTTGTTATATGAGTCAAGATGGCTGCTGTGTACTGGCTTCCAGCTTGTTGTGCCTTTCAGTAGGTTCCTACCTGTTAGCTCAGAAAGTCAGGCTCCAAAGTCCAAGTTATACACATTTAATTATTTTCAAACTAGTCCAAACAAGCAAACTTTGGGCCATTCAGTGCCTGACTCCTTTGCCTATTCTGTAAACCTACACCCAGCATACCAAGGCCATTGATAAACAAATCATGTGGTTATAGAACCCAAGAGGCTGCACTTCTGAGTGCTTCTGACTACTCTGGCCAGAGAGTCCCCACAGTTCTGGTCTCTGATGCCCTCTTCCAGAAATTCCCTTGCCTGCCTCTCAATGTGGATGGCGGCCCCTAGCCATTTGCCTGTGCACAGTCACAGCACAGGCACATGCTTTGAGGGACTTACCCTCTCAAGCAACCCTGATTAAGTCCCACCTGCCAGCTCTTGTGTGTCACTGTAACTCAAGGTCACATCTTTTCCCTTGATCAGCTGAAGGACAGGAGTGAGTCTCTGTGCTTCTTGGGTTTGGCTGAGCTGCTAACAAGCATCCCTTGAGGACAGAGTGCCGACATTTTCTTCTTGTGAATTTAATTAGAAAAGTTTCTTGGAGCAGCTTGCAGACTAAGACCCATAAATGTTTCCTCTCCAGACCACCTGATGAAAGTAGGCCCCCTGTTTTCTTAAAACTTATGTGGATAAGATAGACACTAGTGTGGGAGACATTCTGCAGAGAACCTCTGGCAGTGATGACAGATACACAGGGAAATGCCTGGGCTATTCTGGTTCTCACCTCACTATGTTATCCTCCATGAAAACGAGTCCTAATTTTTTTTTTAATATATATTTTATTGATTTTTCACAGAGAGGAAGGGAGAGAGATAGAAAGTCAGAAACATCGATGAGAGAGAGACATCGATCAGCCGCCTCCTGCACGCCCCACAGTGGAGATGTGCCCGCAAGCCAGGTACATGCCCCCAACCGGAATTGAACCCGGGACCTCTCAGTCCGCAGGCCGACGCTCTATCCACTGAGCCAAACCGGTCTCGGCTATTTTTTTTTTTTTAGAAGCATTTAAGCCATTTATTCACAGTAACCTCCAAAGATTATATCATCATACCTAATAACAGACAAACATGCAAATTGACCATATCTCTGCTACACCCACATCCAATCAAAGTGAGTATGGAAATTAACCCAACAAAAATGAAGGTGCATACATTGGTCCCAGCAGCCTGGGTCCTGGGAACTTTCTCAGCACTCAGGTTACTCTGAGGTAGGCCCAGGGTGGGGCCTGAGCAACCAGGAAGGGCCTGAGCCAGGGGGCTCTTGGGCAGGGGTAGAGCCTGGCATTCAGAGGGAGCTGGGGGTCCCCTGCCCAGAACTCAAGCCTGGGCCAGAGGCTTGGTGCCTTAGCAGGGGCGGAGTGGGTGATTCGAGGGAGCTGGGGGTCCCCTGACCAGGCCCCAAGCTTAGGCTAGAGGCTTTGGGCCTGGGCCAGGGCAGAGCCAGCAATCAGAGGGACCTGCTCAGGACCTAAGGCTTTAGGCCTTGACAGGGATGGAGCGGAGATAGGAGTTGATAGGTGTGAACTACAGCGGAGATACCTTTTCTGACCGCTCATAGGCTAAGCTCCCTGTTTGCCACTGGTAATATTTTAGTAACTTGGGTATAAGAATCCAAAAAGGTGATCTAGGGCTTTTCCATCATACTCCTGGAGAAAAAAAAAATAAAACAAAACAACAACAAGGTCCACTGGTAGAGGGCTAAGAAATGTCATATCCTGCCTCAGTGCATAGGGGTCCGGGTTCAATTCTGATTAAGGGCATGTACCTAGGTTACAGACTCCTTCCTATCTGGGGCTCAGGCCAAAGCTCATGCAGGAGGCAACCAATCAAAGTGTCCCTCTCACATAGATGTTTCTATCTGTCTCTCCTTCCCTGTTCCATACTCTCTAAAAATTAATAGAAACATATCCTCAGGTGAGAATAAAAAAGAAAGAAAGAAATGTCATATTCTATGAAAGACACATCTTGAAAATGCCTAAAGCATTTTTTCATGGTGAAGGGACTCGAGTCCCTGTTGATGAAAACATCTTGGTGACTGCAGTGACTGGCAGTGGCTGCAACAACCAGGTGATGGGACTGGTGCTTTTCCCTGATCAGCCCGGTCGCCTTCCACAAAAGGGAGTGTGCCTAAGCCATAGGTATTACATCCCCTGAGGGCTCCCAGTATGTGAGGGGGGGCAGGCTGGGCTGAGGGACTCCCCTCCCCCACCCCATGCATGAATTTCCTGTACCAGTCCTCTAGTATATATATAAAAAAGAGTGTACAAAGCATTTCAGTGAGCTCCAAAGACATTTGCTGATATTCTCATATAAAATTCCAGATTGGGGAGTTGCACTTTGTTTCTGGGTTGATGGTTAGCTATTGAGTTAAAAAGCAAAATCTTTGCACATAACTTATCCTGCTACTAATGTCAATTAATGCAACACCAAGACTCTTTGGATTTTGAAACCTTCATTTCTAGTTGATTTAAGTGCAATTTGGAGTCAGAAAGACAGTATATAGTATAATAAAGAAGATGCATGTTAAATGGCAAGCATGCAGATTTGTAGGCAATTATGATGTTAGGAGAATAAGCACGTGACATCTGTATTCATTAGATGACTTTTCATTGAGCCAGTCTTTAGATAGACAGTACCTGAACACCCTGGTTATTTTCTACATCTTCCTCAGCAGCTAAGGATAATTTTAGCAAGTGATGATTCTAAAATACTTTCTTCCTCATCTTGCTCATCTTGCTGTAAAGGAAAACTGCCCTCATTTTTTCAAATGCATTCAGCACTTAGATAGGTAAGTCTGAGTATCATAAGGTGTGAATGACTCAGCTCATTAGATGACATATCACCGGGGCCCAGGGCTGTGCTATTCTAGAAAGAAATCTTCCTTTTCCTGCAGATGGTTTCCTTTTTTTCCAGATTTGCAAGATGCATGAGCAAACAGTACTCTAACAATAAAAGTTGCAAGTCATTATGTGTTAATGGTATGCAGGATGCTATGCCCGTTGCTCCATATATATTATCTCTAAGGATGGGATAGCATTGGATGGACTAAAGTATGCTTTCATGTATTAAGAGTCTGAAATTATTAAAAGACATTTAGATGAAACCTTTGACATCAAAGTTCACATCTTACACATCATTAATCTCAGTGACCTGTCATTGGCAATTTGCATTATTTTGGAATAAATAAAGAGAAATGTGAGAATTCTGAAAATATAAACACCTTCAGTTACACAGTCAAATCTTGGTTCTCAAATGTCTCCTATCTCAAACCATTCTCAATCTGACAATCTTTTTATTTTGATAGCCATGTGATCAGTCACAAATCTCTCAGGGGATAAACAAAGGAGAGAATAGGTGAGTATGAGTTAGTTTACCATGTTGTTAATATCTTAGAAAATTGTGCTGTGAATAATTTGTGTTTTTTGCTTTTGTTGCTACTTATATTAAAATTGTATTTTTACTGTTCATTTCATTTTCTTTTTGTTAAATTTTCATGTCCTTTTGATTTTTAAGTGTTTATTTAAAGATTAAATAGTACATTATATATGTACTGTATATAAGAAAGGTTAAATCAGGGAATATTTTGGGGGTTTAGATTGGATAAATCTAATATACATTATTTCTAATGGGAAAAATGGATTCTGTTTTCAAACAGTCTTCCATAACTAAGTTTGAGAACTGAAGCTCTACCTATATGTAAGAAAGTGTATTAATAGAAGAGGTCAATGGGAGGAAAGGAAGATATATGTAATACCTTCAACAATAAAGATTTTAAAAAGAGAGTGTATATTTAGATTATCATAACATGATCTACAAATTTGTTCTCATTAACACAGAAAGCATATTGTGTCTAATCTGTATACCATGCATAGCTACATTTTTCTTTTAAGAAATATAGATTTTTCATGAATTGATCTTATCTAATAAAAGAGTAATAGGTAAATTGACTGTATCTCTGCCACACCCACAGCCATGCCCACCAGCCAAGCCCCAGTCAATCAGAATGTGTATGCAAATTAACCCAACCAAGATGGCTATAGCCACAGAGAGAGCAGGAGGGAGGCTTGGGTTGCCCCTGGCGATGGAGGAAGCCAAGCTTTCAGCAAACCCTGGTGGGCCCAGGCCTTGGCTTAAGGCAACAAAGTTTCAATTATAGAATATAAATAAATCCCAGATACCAAGGCCTCCACTTGGGTAGCCCAGGGACATGGATGGACTGCAAAACACCACAGACCCCTCAGCCAGGCCACCCCATGCCTCAAGGGAATACCCACCCTGATCCAGGACACCCTTCAGGGCAAATCAGCTGGCCCCACCCATGCACCAGGTCTCTCTCCTATCTAGTAAAAGAGTAATATGCAGATTGACCATCACTCCAACACACAAGATGATTGCCCCCATGTGGTCAAAAGATCCTGCCCCAATGTGGACACAAGATGGCCACCACAAGATGACCATCAGGGGAGGACAGTTGGCAGGGACCAGGCCTGCAAGGGAGGGCAGTTGTGGGTGATTAAGTCTGCAGAAGAAGGCAGTCAGGGGTTACCAGGCTGGCAGAGGATGGAAGTTGGGGGGGGCAGGCCAGCAGGGGAGGGCAGTTAGGGGTGACCAGGCCCACAGGGGAGGGCCGTTAGAGGCAAACAGGCTGGCAGGCAAGCAGCTAGGCATTAATGAGGCTGGCAGGGGAGTGGTTAGGGGGTGATTAGGCTGGCAGGCAGAAGTGATTAGGGACAATCAAGAAGGCAGGCAGATGAGCAGCCAGCATTCCTGGATTGTGAGAGTGATGTCCAACTGCCCGTTTAGGCCCAATCGAGTGGGACATCCCTGAAGGAATCCCAGATTGGAGAGAGAGCAGGCTGGACTGAAAGACACCCCCTCCATGCACAAATTTTGTGCAGCAGGCCTCTAGTATTAATACTAGAGGAATATGCAAATTGTCCAGGATGCCATCATGTAATGATGGTGGTAAACTCTTCAGCATGCCTGTGCTGGGGGTCCAAAGGATGTGGAGAGAAATGGAGAGCAGAAAGATAGTTAGGGCAATCAGGCCAGGAGGGGAGGAAGTTAGGGGGATCAGGCTGGCAGAGGGGAGCAGTTAGGAAGTTAGGGCAATCAGACCAGCAGGGGAGAGCAGTTAGGCAGTTACAGGGATCAGGCCAGGAAGGGAGGGCAGTTAGGCAGCTAGGGGTATCAGGCCACTCAGGGCCATCAGGAGGCAGGGGAGCAGTTAGGGGCATGGAGCAGGCAGGCAGGTGAACAGTTAGGAGCCAGTGATTCCAGATTGTGAGAGGGATCGCATATTGAAGAGGGTGTAAGCTGTGCTGAGGGACCTCTCCCACCCCCATGCATGAATTGCATGGACCAGGCCTCTAGTAACAAATAAAGAAAAAATGAATAGTTATTTCACTTAATAGTCATTTATTTAGTTAGTGGGAAGGTGCAATCAGGCAGGAAGGCAGAGAGATTAGGGGTGATCAGGTAGGCTGGCAGAAGTGGTTAGGGGCAAGTAGGCAGACAGGGAGCAGTTAGGGGCATCAGGCAGGCCTGCAGAGTGATTAGGGGTGATCAGGCAGGCAGGAAAGTGATTAGTTAGGAGTCAGTGGTCCCAGATTATGAGAAGAATGTCCTAATGCTGGTTTAATTAGGATTAAACTGGTAGTCTGACAGCCCCTGAGGGGTCCTGGGTTGGTGGAGAGGAAGCATGGTGGGCTGAGGGGACCTCCCCCCACATCGTGCACAAATTTATAAAGTACTTTATTTATTTTTTAATTAAATATTTATTATTCAGATTATTACATTTGTTTCTCGTTTTTTCCCCTCCATAGGTCTCCTCCACCCGGCTCCCATTCCTCCCTCTACCCTTACCCCCCTCCCCCCCGCCACTGACCTCATCCATAGGTGTATGCTTTTTATCTCCCTGCACCTCCCTCACCCCTTTCCCACTGAGAATTATCAGTCTACTACCTTTCTGTGCTCCTGATTCTATTATATTCACCAGTTTATTCTGTTGATCAAATTTTTAATTCACTTAATTTTTAGATTCGCTTGATAGATACGTATTTGTTGTTCATAATTTTTTTATCTTTTACCTTTTTCTTCTTCCTCTTCTTAAAGAGTGCCTTTCAGCATTTCATATAATACTGGTTTGGAGTTGATGAACTCCTTTAGCTTTTTCTTATCTGTGAAGCTCTTTATCTGCCCTTCAATTCTGAATGATAGCTTTGCTGGATAGAGTATTCTTGGTTGTAAGTTCTTGCTATTCATCACGTTGAATATTTTTGCCTCTCCCATCTGACCTGCATAGTTTCTGTTGAGAAATCAGCTGACAATCGTATGGGTGCTCCCTTGTATATAATTAACTGTTTTTCTCTTGCAGCTTTTAATATTCTCTCTTTGTCTTTAGCTCTTGATATTTTAATTATGATGTGTCTTGGTATAGTCCTCTTTGGATTCCTTTTATATGGGGTTCTGTGTGCTTCCTGGACTTGTAAGTCTATTTTTTTTCACTAGATGTGGGAAGTTTTCAGTCATTATTTCTTCAAATAAGTTTTCAGAATCTTGTTCTCTCCCTTCTTCTGGCATCCGCTCAATTCTGATGTTATACGCTTGAAGCTATCCCAGAGGCTCCTTATATTATCTTCACATTTTTGGATTCTGTTTTCTTCTTGCTTTTCCAGTTGTGTGTTTTCTGATTTTTTATATTTCAAATTTTTTACTTGATTCTTGCCTTCCTCTACTCTGCTGTTAGTTCTCCGTATAATATATTTTTTTTCAGTTAGTGTATGTTTAATTTCTAGTCGGTCCTTTTTCATCTCTAGTTGGTCCTTTTTCATCTCCTCTTGGGTCTCACTAAATTTATCCATCGTTTCTAGGATATTCTTGAAAAACCTTATAAGTGTTGTTTTGAACTCTACCTCCAGTCATTTCTTTTCCTCCATTTCTTTTGTTTGTGATCTCTTCCTTTGTCTCCGCATTTTCACTATGCCAGGAGAACCTCTGTGTTGGATTCAGCCTTATGATACAAGACTTGCAAAACCGCAAAAGCCTCTCTCTCTGTTGAACTTGGGATGGGTGGAGTCTCAGGGCTTAATGAAACGCCTTCCTTTCCAGTAGGCCCTGCCCTCCACGCCCCCTGGGTCTCACATGTTTCTGGGTAATCACTGGAGCAGTCCCTGTGTGCATGCACAGTGCCTCTAGACCGCTGCCTTTCCAGGTCCCCTGAGCTCCTGGACCATATGAGTCGTGGTCCCCAGGGTTTCATCCAAAACGGGTTTAGTGGAGTTAGAAGTGGCACAGCTGGGAGGCTCTGTCTCCCACCCACTCGTGAAAGCCCGTGGCACAACCTGCAGTTGGTCTTCTGCGCACAGTGCTGTGTGTGCTATCAGACTTCTGCCCTTTCACAACTCCCCTAAATTTCCTACATTTCTCCCTTTTCACAGTCCAAACGCCTTCTGTATGAGTCTCGCCTGGACCTGGGGTTCAGTGATGTAGGATAAGGAATTCAGTGCAGTTGGGAGTCTCTCTCTCTCTCCCACTAGAAAAGCCAGCCAGGCACTCTGGCACCGTTCTCTCCATGCACACATCTCCATACCTCAGCTTTTTGCAGCTCCTCTGGGTCTCCATGAGCGCCTCTCTTTCCTTCTAGTTGTATAATTTCCACTCAGCCAGATTTTCTGTGTTTCTGGATGCTGTCTGTTCTGTCTTTTATTTGTAGTTTTGAAATTGTTGTGCGAGGCAGCAGTGTAGGTGTTTACCTCTGCCACCATCTTGGATTCTCCTAAATAAAGTACTTTAAATAAAGAGCTATCATTCATGTATTTTTCTAATATAAGTAGGTTCATTAAGTAGAGAGAGCTAATACTGCTGAGGGATACTGTGGATAAGTCACATTTTCTGGTTTGCTCATTGCCCCTATAAACACCTAGTCTTCTAGATGCTAGAACAATCACATCTGTAGCCCTTTGCATAGGCAATTTCCCTGACACTCAAACAAAAAGGAAACTAAAACTCTTTTTTTCCTGGGTAATCTAAAGAGTCATAGCCTGGACTAAGAACTAGGAGCCCTAAGACCTGAGCAAATTTTTCCTCGGTATTTATCGTGAGCGATGAAGCCTAAACTTGGAGAATCTTGGTCTTCAGAGATGAACAGCGTGGTACTCCAAAGAGGAGAACAGTCCTGAAGAAGGGCTTGGATCCAGGGACCAGGCTGTGGTGGTTGGGCTGAGTCAAGAAGAGAGAGCAATGGCTGGGGAATTCCCTTTAGGGAAATGTTGCAGGAGTAGTAAGGGATAGGCTCCTGAGAAGATTCCAGATACCTGGCAGCTGCCAGAGGAGTATCTGGTCCTGAGGATGTGCAATGGCTCAGTGCATTCAGGTGGCTATAGCCTTGAACCTTGGCAGATAAAGGATTGGGCCCCAGGGTTTTGGCTCTAATGTCCTGGACAACTATATATTTGTGGCCACATGGGATAGTTCACTCTCTGTTCTGGCCTCCAATGATCCTGTCCCTGCACAGACTTGGGTCAGAGCCTGGTCCTTTGTAGGTCCTTTCCCACAGAGGAAAGGTGAGGCTGCATAGTGACTGACTAGGGCCTCTGGGGAGGCATGAATGATTGACTTGATAGGCAGCCTGAACCAGACTCCTTAGGGCAAGTGTGGGACCGGACCAGCACCCAGGCCAATCAGGTGTTGCTCATCTCAGACTCTGTTGTCAGTACCTGTAAAAACAAAACAAAACAACAACAACAACAAAAAAAAAACACATAAAAACACAACAAAATAGAAAACTAAATTTAAGATTAAATCCTGTGCTTGAAGACAGACTTCTCTTGGTCTTAAAAGTAGATCCTGGGAGATTTTAGTTACTAGTACATACCAAAGGGCTGGGGTTAGATTTCAGATTCCTTACGTTTCCAAGGATACCCTTTCAGGAGGGCAAAGGGACAGATGCCTCCACATCCTTTAAAAGCAGGTAAACACCTTTCCTTGTCCTACACCTATGGAGTACCTGGCTGTTTACATGGCTAACCTGGCTCTCAGGACACATTCCCAGGAGCAGGAGAGGGAGCAATGCACCCATTGTTAATAAAACTGCTTCTGATCCAGAAAACCTCAAATATAAATTCAGGATAAAATTTTTAAGATGAGGTAGTGAAAACCCAACATATGTCTATTTATATATGACTTTATTGGATAACATTGAATAAAGTCAGAATTTCAAATATTTTATGTGCAAGATAGTATTTTATTATGCTCCCGGAGGTGTTAAATATTTCCTAATATCATAGGTTTTTTATATTAACCTCTCTCAAAAATGATACCCGTTCGTGTCGTTGAGAAGTACATTCTGATATTAAAATCAAATTTAATATTTGCATTTCTTTAATTCTCTTACATTATATCTGAGTATGCACATTCATTTTTAACGACTTATTCACTCAATTATAAATCAAGGCATCCATTTTGACTTAGAACAATACATTATAAATCAAGCCTTGATGTTTCTCCTGAGGCAGCACAAAAAGTGTGAAGTGCCTTCACCAATATATTACCTAATTCAGGGCTATTCCCATAATATGTATATTTTAATGGGTCGTCGCTTAAAATTTTCTACCCCATAGTTTATACAAATAGAGTCAGAATAATTTGATAACCAAAAAAAAAATTGTGACCATGTGTTGTTTTATTGTATTTATTCACTTATTGCATTTAAATATTATAGTGTAACTAATAGTTTACTGAGTTTTTTGCTTTAAACCAATAATTTGGTTATTTGTTTAACAAACTCTTATTTGCCACAAAAGACAGCATTAAACTGTAGTCAGTTTTAATTTTGTTCTTATGTGTAAAAGATTCAGTGAGGTTGCTTTTGAGAAGACACTATTATACTTGGTATAATGTAGATGACACTAAGATGTATTTAGTTTTAGCCACCAATTCAATTACTAAATATAATATTTTACATACATTATGTCATGCAAAGTTAATGAATACAAGAGGAAAGTGAGAAAAGAGGAAGTAACTGATTAGTAACCTCTTAGGTTTTATTAAGAAAAACGTGGGCTTGCTTAGTTCAGTGGATTTTATAAAGGAGTGGGAAGTGGTAGGAAAGAAATGGATAACAAAATTGCTCTAAAAGGCAGAATCTTGAAAGATTATACACCACGAGGCTGCAATTTCCTCATTTATTTCAGCATTTTTGCTAATGCATTGTTTAGAATTTGGTGGGATGAGGAGTGGACAGGGAGCTTTTTGCGTGGTTCTCCCTGCCCCTGTGCATTTACTGCAGTCTACGGGTGGGAGAGATCAGCAGGACTCACACAGGGAGAATGTTTCTCATTCCAATACTCTATAAAAAAGAAGCATATATATAATGAAATTTACTTAATCACAAAGTCTGTCACTCTGCTGGTTGCTGAAAGGACTAGAACAGGTCCTGAAGGTATCATCTTTACTCTTTTAAGATGCACAGGAGAGAGTTAAGTAAAAATTCAAGCCAGTGCAAGATGGAGCTGAGAAGTATTGTCACTAAGTATCCCTGGGTCATAAATAGAGGTTATTATGAATGGACGTGTTCATTAAAAGTTTATCAAAACTGGGATTTTCTGTCCTCCTCTCCCCCTCCCCTTCCAAGGGAAAACATCCTTGTTTTAGGAGAGGAAAAATAAAAATAATGCTAAGCTTGAAACAGTAGCATTACAGTATTCTAATTGTCCTGGTCTTACAATATTGTATCATTTCTTCCTCTTAGAAAGGATAGTGAGCGTTTTCAGTCAAGTCTGAGCTCAAAAGACCTTCCAAGAAAGAAGGCATAGCAATAAAGCACAAAACAGAGCAAACAACACAAATCCAAAGTGTCAAGCGGAGAGAGAATGAATGAGCAGAAGTAAATGAAACACTATCTCATTTCATTTGGTGCTTATCAACCTTTCCCAAATAAGGATACTCTGCAGCGTTTTCCTGACTCCCAAACTCTTAGGAGAGAGATTCTGGAGTGGTAAGGGAGGCTGAGAACTGAGCTCAATATGTCCTTTCCAAGAAATCAATCTTTCATTTATCTTTATATAATCCACTAATATTTATTAGTAAGGGAATTACTTAAATAATGAGCTTTTAAAATATTGAGGAGAAAGCAAAATATATATAAAACTCTGCACTCTAAAGAAAAAATAAAAAA
>PVJN01020344.1:0-36098 GCA_004026805.1 Lasiurus borealis | reverse complement strand
CCACTGTGGGGCGTGCAGGAGGCGACTGATCGATGTATCTCTCTCATAGATGTTTCTGACTTTCTATCTCTCTCTCTTCCTCTCTGTAAAAAATCAATAAAATATATTAAAAAAAAAAAAAGCTGAGACCGGTTTGGCTCAGTGGATAGAGCGTCGGCCTTAGGACTGAAGGGTCCTGGGTTCGATTCCGGTCGGGGGCATGTACCTTGGTTGCAGGCACAACTCCAGTGGGGGGCGTGCAGGAGGCAGCTGATGGATGTCTCTCTCTCATCGATGTTTCTGACTTTCTCTCTCCCTTCCTCTCTGTAAAAAAACCGTAAAATATATTTAAAAAAACAAAACACCCTTCGGAGGGCCCCCATGTGCTCTTCCTCCTGGGAGCACAACTGTGCCCTTCCTTCCCCTCCTCTCCCCTCCATTCCCCCAGGTGGGTGACCATAACCTTCCTCCCCCCCAAGCTGCTAGGGCCCTTCCTCTGCCTATAAACACCTTCCTAAGTCCATTTCGTCAACAGCTTCGTCTACCTCTGCAATTTTCCAAATAAACTCTCTCCTCGCTGCAGTCCTGGCTCTGAATTCACACCCAGCGGGAACTCAAGTACCAAAGGTGCTTCCAGTCTAACCTCCACCAGCCTAGCCCCACCACACCTTTGAGGAGGCAGTTGACCGCTTCCTTCTTCCAGCACCCAGGGAACCGATGGGTTTGCTGGCACTTGGAAGCAGACACACGGCTGGAGAAGTAGCCGGAGGATGGGGCCTTTCTCCCACACTGGCCGCCCATCCAGTAAGACACCCGTGTAGCGGGCCCCCCTCCAGCCCGGCTCCCCTTTAGGTAAGAGTCTGCTCCCCCTCCACTCTCAGAGCAGAGAGCACTCTTCTGAGTTTTCTTTTTTTTGTCATTCATCCTTCTAGTAGCTCCTTTCCTATCTTTCAAAGGATCTTTTCTTCCAAACTTCCAGGTGTGCAGGCAGTTTCTGGCGCCAGCTATTTGTCTTCCACACCGGGGTTTGTGAAGGAGGGTCTTAAAGAGCCACTTGCACCAGAGTCTCTGGGGTGCAGTTTTCAGCCCTCACCCTATCTAGCCAGCATCTTGGGGAGCAAGACCCAAGTTTTGCATTTTATTTATTTTTTATTTTTTAAAAAAATATATTTTATTGATTTTTTACAGAGAGGAAGGGAGAGGGATAGAGAGCTAGAAACATCGATGAGAGAGAGACATCGATCGGCCGCCTCCTGCACACCCCCTACTGGGGATGTGCCCGCAACCCAAGATACATGCCCTTGACTGGAATCGAACCCGGGACCTTTCAGTCCACAGGCCGACGCTCTATCCACTGAGCCAAACCGGTTTCGGCTGAAGTTTTGCATTTTAAATCACCTCCCAGGCAATTCCCATTGAAAAACCCAGGATTGAGAATTTCCATCCTACCTGCTCACCCTAAGTCCTCTTAGCCAACCCATGGCCTCAGTTACTCTTTAAAAGTGGGTGACGTCTACCTCTCTGTTTTCAAATAGGAACATCCCGCTCAATGTCTGACCAGGTAAGATGTCCCCTCCAGAACACATCCCCTAATCCTGTCGTTCTTTCTATCTGGCTGTATTTTTATGAGATTAAAGTGTCTGGAGGACTTATAAAGCAGTGGTTCTCAACCTTCCTAATGCCGCGACCCTTTAAGACAGACCCCCAACCATACAATTATTTCCGTGGCTACTTCATCACTGTAATTTTGCTACTGTCATGAACTATAATGTAAATATCTGATAGGCAGGATGTATTTTCATTGTTACAAATGGAACATCATTAAAGCATAGGGATGAATCACAAAAACAGTATGTCATTATGTATGGTGAAATATTTATTTCTAATGACAAATAAAGGAAATGTTGTCTTGAATCGTGGTGTAGCATGGGCAACAGTCTTCCTAGGACAACAGTAAACTACATGGCTACACGTTGCTGCACCGAGGAGCGGTGTGTGGGTTCCTAAGACCATGGGAAATAGGTGTTTTCCAATGGTCTTAGGCGACCTCTGTGAAAAGGTCGTCCGACCCCCAAAGGGGTCTCGACCCACAGGTTGAGAACCGCTGGTATAAAGACACATACTGGGCCCCACCCTGGCTCCAGGCTCTCCTTAACTGTTTTTTTTTTTTTTCTGACTTTACAGTCTCTCCGCCCATCAGGGAAGGACAATAGAGTGAAGATAAGCTGTGAGGACAGCTGTGCCCCCAGGCTCCCCGCTCCGGGGCAATGCCTCATCCACAGTCCCCACTGGACAGGGGTCCGTACCAGAGACAGAAGCCACCGAAAGAGCCCCCAGCGGCTGGACCAATGGGAGCCCCCAAATTAATGACAACCCAAAGCATAAAACAAAAACCCAGGAGTTTACTGATCTAAATAAATAAATGATTACACGTACCATATTTTCTGGCATATAAAACGACTTTTTAACCCAGGAAAATCTTCTCAAAAGTCAGGGGTCGTCTTATACACCGGGGTGTCGTCTGATAGGGCGGGTATATATCCCAAACTCTGTATTTTAACTGGAAAAGTTGGGGGCCGTCTTATACGCCCAATAGTCTCATATGCCGGTAAATATGGTATTTAAAAATTGGGAGAATTGCCAAAACCGGTTTGGCTCAGTGGATAGAGTGTCAGCTTTTGGATTGAAAGGTCCCAGGTTCGATTCCGGTCAAGGGCATGTACCTTGGTTGCGGGCACATCCCCAGTAAGGGGTGTGCAGGAGGCAGCTGATCTATGTTTCTCTCTCATCGTTGTTTCTAACTCTCCATCTCTCTCCCTTCCTCTCTGTAAAAATCAATACAAATTAAAAAAGAAATTGGGAGAATAGACAAATATCTCATGCAGGAGATTTTTGTAGATACTCGGTCCCCAAGGAGGAAGGCCCTCACTCCCCATATGAAGTGTGTGTGGGGGGGGAGGGGGGGTAACAGCGAAGAAACTTGACCAACACTAAGCTGGATGACCAATGTCAACCTCAAAGGTGATGAACCGTGGGGATGGCATGGACCTTTGGGAGAACGTCATTAAAGGGGCACTATTCCACTCTGGCCTTCCGCTCTAACATCCCCACCCCAGCCTAATCACGAGAAGAACATGAGGACCATTCTACAAAACACATGCTCTATGTGCAAGCCACACACTGGACTTCTCCAAGGTGATGCAAGAAAGGTAACCATTATAGCCCTTCCTATGGATTACATGCTGTGATCTTATAGTGGACTCAATAAAAATGATGCTCAAATTAATTTAATAACTGTCGAGACAAGGTCAAGGCCAAGGAAACTTGAGAAACTGTGCAGCCTAGAGCAGTGGTTCTCAACCTTCCTAAGGCCGCGACCCTTTTATATATATATATATATATATATATGTATTTTTTTTTTAATATATTTGACTGATTTTTCACAGAGAGGAAGGGAGAGGGATAGAAAGTCAGAAACATCGATGAGAGAGAGACATCGATCAGCCGCCTCCTGCACACCCCACACTGGAGATGTGCCCGCAAGCAAGGCACATGCCCCCGACCGGAATCGAATCTGGGACCTTTCAGTCCGCAGGCCGACGCTCTATCCACTGAGCCAAACCAGTCTCGGCGGCCGCGACCCTTTAAGACAGCTCCTCATGGGGTGGTGACCCCCAACCATACAATTATTTCCGTGGCTACTTCATCACTGTAATCTTGCTACTGTCATGAACTGTCATGTAAATATCTGATAGGCAGGATGTATTTTCGTTGTTACAAATGGAACATAATTAAAGCATAGGGATTAATCACAAAAACAATACGGATTCCTGAAAGGCCTGGATGAAACCAGGCATCTTAGTTCAGAGGAGCAGATCAATGAGGGCGATTGTTTGAAAGCAAGTGAAGGAGAGCTGAGGACCTTTCCTTGAACTGAACATCACTGCTCCAATCCCACTTCCCCAAAAATGCTGATAAAAACAACTAGCCGTTTACTTTGGACTTCGCTTATCTCAGATCGAAAGCCTGATAAAATTCCTCCTCCAGTGTGATAACAAACGCAGGGAATGCAGATCTCGAAAACCCTGCAGCCCAGAGCCTCAGCTAGGAAGGTTACGGTAACCGGTAACCGAAGGAAGAGGCACCGCCATTGTAGGATAAAGGCCGCAGCATCGGTAATTGCGCTTGGCAAAGATAATTACCGGTTTCATACCCAGGAGTAATTGTGCCTTCATTGAAGTTTTCCATCCCGGGTCATAAATATAATCTGGTCGCTTTATAGTTTATGAACGTTAATCAGCATCTCCATAAAGTTTTACATTGCTTTCTGTTTGGGATGTCGTAAAAGTTATCTTGCGATGATAGCGATATTTGCGGCAAACGGACATCGATGTTATGTAACTGGCAGGTCATCACACATGGGGATTGCAAAGATTAAGCTATTTCCACTCAAGAACATGTGGATTGTGGTGTTTGGGTTATTTTTTTTAAAAAACTATCCTGAAGCACTAACAGAAAACAGGGTATCAGAAACTTTGAGTAAATTATAGTTACATGAATTAAATTACAATTTTGCCCAGCAAGTTGGTCTCACTTTTTAAATATTTTTATTTTTCATTAAATATTTTATTGATCTTCTGCAGGCAAGAAAGGAGAGGAATAGAGAATCAGAAACATCGATGAGAGAGAGACATTGATCAGCCGCCTCCTACACGCTCCCCACCGGGGATGCACCCACAACCTAGGTACATGCCCTTGACCGGAATCGATCCCGGGACCCTTCAGTCCACAGGCCGACGCTCTAGCCACTGAGCCAAACAGGCTTCGGCTGGTCTCACTTTTTAAACATTTCTTTAAACTTTGAAGTACTATGGTGCTTTGGAGGTATTTTTAAAATGTCTTTCATTTTCTTTAAGCAGCTGTATCACATGGAGCTAAGGTATGTTTGGTGTTTTAATTGGAGACTGAATTTCTTTTAATATATATTTTTATTGATTTCAGAGAGGTAGATAAAAAACATCAATGATGAGAAAAAATCATTGATTGGCTGCCTCCTGCACAATCCCCTACTGGGAGGGGATCGAGCCTGCAACCTGGACCTGTGCCCTCCCCAGGAATCGAACTGAGACTTCCTGATTCATAGATCCACACTCAACCAGTGAGCCACGCTGGCCGAACAGGGATTGAGTGTTTAACTGGCGATTCAAGTTGACTTTTTAAAAATAGATAACAAGTGGAATGACGAGTTCTGTTGTCCTGGCAACAGTGCAGAAGGGCGTCTCGTCCACACCGAACCTTCCTGCCGGGAGCCACCAGGAAAGGAATTGCCAAGTGGTTTGGGTAAGGCCCGTGCAGAGCCCTCGGTGTGACATATCCTGGAATACATTAGGGGACAGAGCCCCCACGCAGGCTGAGACGCCCCTGCCCTGTCCGTGGCCCATGCCTCTGGCTGTCTTCAGACATCGAGGATAAGGTTAAACTCTCTGGGGCTCTTCCAGGAACCCAAGCAGATCATGCTGATGTGGAAGCAACACCAAGAGTCCTAACAGATTTGCCCCCGGCCACATAGCTCAGCCAGTTAGATCACTGTCCTGCGAATGGTTGCCTCCCACAGAGGCCTGGACCAGGGCTGGGAACGGAACCTGGCTGTTGCCTGAGGTACATGCCCTTGACCAGAATCGAACCTGGGACCCTTTAGTCCACGGTCCAACATGCTACCCACTGAGCTAAACCAGCTAGGGCTAAAAATATATGTTTAAGGAAACCAATCGAAAAGAAAAAAAGAGTCATGATGGATTTGAGATATATTTTAAAGAGAGAATTGGAGAGATGTAGCTTTCATCAAGAATTACTCTTGAGCCAGGGCCGGTTTGGCTCAGTGGATAGAGCGTCGGCCTGCGGACTTGGGGGTACTGGGTTCTATTCCCGTCAAGGGCATGTATCTTGGTTGCGGGCACATCCCCAGTGGGGGGGGGGGTCGTGCAGGAGGCGGCTGATCGATGTCTCTCTCTCATCGATGTTTCTAGCTCTCTATCCCTCTCTCTTCCTCTCTGTAAAAAAAAATCAATAAAATATATTAAAAAAAAAGAAAAGAATGACCCTTGACTCCCTCTGCCCCATGTAGCCATATAACCAGGATGACAGTGTGTGTGTGTGTGTGTGTGTCTGTGTGTGTGTGTGGAGGGGGGAGGGGAATCAAAGATAACCTTGGGTTTCTGATAAGAATAACTCTAGAGAAGGAGCCATCTTTCACCGAGCGAGAGAGGATTAGAGGAGGGTAGATTTTTTAGATGGGAGTGGGGGGCGGGGTGAAGACTTAATAGCTGGAGCCGTTTCACCTGTGAGCTAGCTAAGAGACATCTCGGCGGCCAGGCCAAGTAGGTGCTGGAATATCCAGGTCAGGCTCTAAAGAACAGGGTGAGTCAGGCCATGAACGGTGCAGCTGTCGGTGTTAGGTGACATGGAAACCACCGGACTGGGTCAGGGCGCTCCGGGATCCCTGGGGAGAGTGCACCGAAGGCCCGGGACCTCGCATGTTGCTGGTCTCACAAAGCGGGCCCGTGTTTGGGAATGTCCCCGGATCCAGAAGCTTCTTCCTGCAGTCTGACAGCTCTCACTCCCCGCAGGGACTGGGGAAATCGCACCCGGAGCAGAAACTCCCAGAAGGACGAGGGCTGCACCATGTGACCTTGACAATCAGCTGCCCCGGGTCTGGCATCACTGTCCTGCTCTCAGAGAACCTGTGCTTTTGGCTGCCCCTTCGTGTCCAGAGATTCTCCATGCAGCACCTGGCCATGTGAATTCCATGTACACACCATGTACACGCCATGGACACACCGTGTACATACGTGCATGGCACTAACTGTCTTGCCTCCGATTCCTTGGCAGCCTGACATCCCCGTGTACAAGAACACGGCTGGCTGGGCGCTATTTTTAAAAACCCGCGTGAGAATCATGGAATGCTGGAATTAGCAGGTCCTAGGAGCAATGCCCTGGCTCACCTGTCAGCTCCTCGGGTCACTGTGTTGCTTTCTGGGGAACACAGCGTCTTGAAGCCGGCGCTGTTTGGTTTAGATAAAACATTGGCGGAGGTCTGAGTCTTCAGGGAGGTTTTCGCCTTGCTGTTCCTTTAATGCCGATTTCAAGGCCTCCTGTCTCAAAGTGTTTTCCTCGATGTCAGGGACAAGTGACCCAGGGTCATCACAGCCAATGGAAATTCCGCCTCCCCCCCTTACAGACTCCAAATTCAGGTCACTGCTCAGGTAACAGCGAGCCCTTCATTCAGTCCGGAAGAGTCATATTTTAAAATGCAATTTAAGCCGAAACCGGTGTGGCTCAGTGGATAGAGCGTCGGCCTGTGGACTGAAAGGTCCCAGGTTCGATTCTGGTCAAGGGCATGTATCCTGGTTGCGGGCACATCCCCAGTGGGGGGCGTGCAGGAGGCGGCTGATCGATGTTTCTCTCTCATCGATGTTTCTAACTCTCTATCCTACTCCCTTCCTCTCTGTAAAAAAATCAATAAAATATATATTTTTACAATGCAATTGAAGGCCCTCTCCGAGCTGTTGCGAATTTACAGGAATTGACAGATGCAGCCCCTGGAATGTATTTCCCGCAGAAACACAGATGACTGAGCTGAGATAAAAACAGCCCCGGGACATGGTGAGCGCTTCTGTGCAGCAGAGTCCTGGCACCTCCGGGCTGGAACTATTATTCATCAATTCCCGCCTCCCATGCCTGCAGGCCTGGGTGCGTCTGAGCTGCTACAGAGGAACTCTGCCCGGGAAAACCTCTCTTTGGGGAACACTGACTCCGGGAAATCGGTCCCCGTTCACGCTGCTTTTCCTGACACCCCCCACCCCCCGCCCCGCCGTCCTTATCTGCACTGCGCACTTTCTCTCCAACGGACCCTTCCTAGTGACGGTCTCTGGTCCGGTCTTCCACGGGGTCCCTGACATCTCCAAGTGAGTGTGGTTTCTAAAAGCAAGCTCTCCTGCTTCCATTTCCTCGGAATTACCTTGGAGTGGTTCCTCTTTAAGAAGTGGAGACAGATCCGGAGTCTTATTTTGTGGAAAGTGGTCCATCCTCGGTGACGTGTGCAATTGAGATTCTGCTCACATTGCCGAGACTGGTGTGGCTCAGTGGATAGAGCGTGGGCCTGCAGACTGAAAGGTCCCAGGTTCCATTCCAGGTCAAGGGCATGTACCTTGGTGGCGGGCACATCCTCCATGGGGAGTGTGCAATAGGCGGCTGATCAATGTCTCTCATCGATGTTCCTGACTTTCTATCTCTCTCCCTTCCTCTCTGTGAAAAATCAATAAGATATATTAAAAAAAAAAAAATTCTGCTCCCTGCCCTCTCCCCTCCGACGCCAGGAGGGAAAAGCAATCCAGGAAGCAGGAAGCAGCCCCGTGAGACAGGCAGGCCCTGCAGAGAGGATCAGGGTCACGGCATGTGCCATGACCAGGAATCGAACTATGACCTCCTGGTTCATCGGTTGATGCCCAACCACTGAGCCACACCGGCCGGGCAGTGTTGCTTTTTTAACAGAATGACGGGAACACCGGTACGTGGATGGAGTACTTTTTGCAGCAGTCCACGTAGCCACGATGTTTACGGCTCCTTCATTGTCACAGAGAACAAACGCACGGTGCTGAGAAAACAGGCGATATATGTAACAGTTTATAACACGGCGTATCCATCTTTCCCCCCCACTTAAAATCTGAAAATCAGCCAAACATGTTTTGTTTTTTCTTTTTTCTGGGCCATATTTTGCTGGAGAGCGAAAGAAGGCCACTTCTGAGGCCTTAAACTGTGGTGACAGGAGCCAAAATAAAACCTCCGCGTGTGTCAAGTTCTAGTTTGTGCTTCGCGGTGAATACTGGGTTCAGGGTGGCCGCAGGTGGAAAGAGGTGCCTGCTGAGCCCAGAGATGCCTTTACCCGGGTGACGCGCACAGCCCAGTGACAGTAACGACATCAGGCTGGTGACCTCGGAGGGCGGGGAGGCAGAGACTCTCCCCCATGCAGCTTGCATGACAAAGCCTCTAAAAATAAAGAAACAGGCCACCCACTGCCCTGACGCGCGCTCTAATTCTGCCCCTCTGAGCAGCTAGCGTCAGTCACTGCCGTTAAAATAAGTCCCCGGCTGCTCCCCCACCCAGCAGCAGGCTGGCACATAGACGAGCAGAGGTCATTCAAGGACCAGCGACCGGGAGCCCACGGAAGGGGGGTAGGGGGGCGCAGGGCGGGCGGACCCACCCCTCGGACGGTCTCTGCGGCCCCTGCTAACGAGGTTGCCAACGGTCAGCAAAGCTCACACGGCAGCACGAGCGCCTGGCTTTCAGGGACTCAGAGAGACCAGCAAGCCCGGCCTCTCACTCCCACGGCCCTCATAGGACCTGTCATTCTTCCTTCCTTTCTTTTTTTAAATTTTCTTTTATTAGTCAACTTATTTTATTTTTATTTTTATATATTTTATTGATTTCTTACAGAGAGAGAGGGATAGAGAGCTAGAAACACCGATGAGAGACATTGATCAGCTGCCTCCTGCACGCCCCCCACTGGAGATGTGCCCACAACCAAGGTATATGGCCTTGACCTGAATCGAACCTGGGACCCCTCAGTCCGCAGGCCGACGCTCTCTCCGCTGAGATAAACCAGTTTCGGCCCAACTTATTTTTTTTAATTTTATTGTTTAAAGTATTACAAATAGCAGAACTTATGTCTCCTTTGTTTTTTTCCCCTATTGACCTCCCCCGGCCTTCCCTATCCCCAGTACATGCCCTCACCTGCCCCCCCCCCCCCCCCCACAGTGTCTTGTATCCATTGGTTAGGCTTATATACATGCATTCAAGTCCTTCGGTTGATCTCTTACCCTCCCCCCCACCAACTTCCCCTGCCTTCCCGCTGTAGCATGACAGTCTGTTCACTGCTTTTTTGCCTCTGTATTGGTTTATTTTTTTCCCCTGATTCTTTTCTTTTTTTTTTAATTAAAAAAAAATATTTTATTGATTTTTTACAGAGAGGAAAGGAGAGGGATAGAAAGTCAGAAACATCGATGAGAGAGAGACATCGATCAGCCGCCTCCTGCACGCCCCACAGTGGAGATGTGCCCGCAAGCAAGGTACATGCCCCCGACCGGAATCGAACCCGGGACCTTTCAGTCCGCAGGCCAACACTCTATCCACTGAGCCACACCGGTCTCGGCATGATTCTTTTCTGTAAAAACCAGTTGCGTTGTTGCCCTGAGCAAGGGTTTTGCCTCCCGCCGCTGAGATGCCGCAGAAAGCCGCTTCGTGGCTGAGCGCCCAGATAAACGGCCCACGAGGAACCAGTCACAGCCTCCACGGGCTGAGCCTCCACGAGCGGAAACACGCCTCATCACTTGCGAGGCACTCGGCGTTTTTGCAAACAGCCCACAGGAGCCACACTCAAAGCTTCTTCTCGGAGGGGAGTGGGTAAGAAGCACTTTCCAAAAGAAATGTCTAAGCGAGCGCTTTCAACGTTATAAAAGCTCCAAGACGGCCGTCGCCGAGGACAGCTGTACCCTCCCTCTGTCCGTGCCCAGAGCCCGGGGTTACTCTGCGGTCCAGGGAACACCAGCCTGGTGACAAGGAAAGGGGAGACCGTGCCGTGTACCGGGCTGTAACGGAGCGAGTCCCCACAAGACAGACCACAAAGACCAACCAAATTCAAACAGGCCTAAGTTTATTACAGACTCAAATCTGGGCTCACCTAACCTTTTCCCTATCGGAGTGCCTGAGTTAGGGCAATCAGCTCGGCCTTTTGGGCAGAGGTCTCATGTCCTAGGGCTTGCACCCGGATGACAGACTAGGCAATCTCAGGCAGCAAGGGACTAGCTAACCCAGAAGGTTCCTAGTAAGGCTGATTGACTAGTTAGCCTAACAGACTCAGGTCAGGTGTTGTGGTCTGGCCGAAGATAAGAGGCTCAAGATTGCAGTTAATCAGAGGCAGGTTCACACTTGTAACCCTGATTCTGAACCTTCCCCTCCCCCTTCTTTAATAGTGTGCAGGCCTGGCTTTAGGGGAGGAAGTGTCAAGCCTAGCCGTGAGGGGATTCCTCAGTAGCTCCCAATTTCAATCACTACATGGGCGAGGCACACAGACAGAGCACATAGACAGAGCACACCTCCCTCGGCGCTGGAAAAAGACAGAAGACATTTTCCCCTCATCGAGCGGGAAGACAGACACCGCTGCACAAGAAATAAGTGTTTCGCAGAAACCGGTGTGGCTCACTGGATAGAGCGTCGGTCTGCGGACTGAAAGGTCCCAGGTTTGATTCCGGTCAAGGGCATGTACGTTGGTTGTGGGCACATCCCCAGTAAGGGGCATGCAAGAGACAGCTGATCGATGTCTCTCTCTCATCGATGTTTCTAGCTCTGTATCCCTCTTCCTTCCTCACTGTAAAAAAAATCAATAAAATATATTTAAAAAAAAGAAAGAAAGAAATAAGTGTTTCCCCAGCGGCGAGCGAGGGGGCCCTGAGCGGGTGGGTGAGGGCAGAGAGGAGGGGCGCCAGGTCAGCAGGAATCGCACGACCCCTGCGACTAGAACCTCGACGTACAGAGCAATCAGCCCACGTACAGGACGGCGGGCAGACAGGTGGTCCCTCTCCTTCTCTGAAGGAACGGGGGGCCAGGGCCAGCGGCTCCCACCCCAGGAAGGCCTGTGCCCCGTCCCCTGGTTCACTGAGAAACCAGCGCCCTTCCGGGAGCTGCGTCCACACGTCCCTCCCCTCCCACCCGGAGCCGGGGGTCCAGGCGCGGTGGGAGCCCCGAACTTCTCAAACGCCATCACAGGAACTCGCCACCGGCCCTAGCTGGAGAGGCTGTCTCTCTACCGAGAACCGCAATTTGGGCCGAGACCCGTGTGGCTCAGTGGATGGAGCGTCGGCCTGTGGACTGAAGGGTCCCAGGTTCAATTCCAGTCAAGGGCATGTACCTTGGATGTGGGCACATCCCTAGTAGGGGGCGTGCAGGCAGCTGATAGGTGTCTCTCATCGATGTTTCTGGCTTTCTGTTCCTTTCCCTTCCTCTCTGTGAAAAATCAATAAAATATATTTTAAAAAAAGAAAAAAAAAAAGAATTGCAATCTGTATGTGTGTCCCTTCCTAGTGGGATTGTAGGCTCAGTCCCCAGTAGGGGCCGTGCAGGAGGCAGCCGATCAACGCTGCTCTTTCTTAGATTTTTTTTCCCTCCCTCTCTCTCCGTCTCCCTTCCTCTTTCTCTCTAAAGCCAATAAAAAATATTTTTAGCTATTACAAAGGGATACTGTTTAGGTCCTTTATTACTGTGGTAGATTTTAGGGCCTAATACAATAAACTTGAATGCGGATGGCTTTGGACATTTGAGGAAGCACAGGAAGTAGCGACAAAGCAGAAACGGCCAGGGGAAGCGGAATAAGGAATCAAAAGGTTAAGACTCAGCAGCGGAGCTGAAGAGTCACCGCACACAACCATGAACCCTGAAAGATGCATTTCTCCATTCTCCTCCATCGCCCTCGGATTTGTTTGAGAGGTTGGACTCTTTGGAGAAAGAGAGAGAGAGTTGGGGGGGAAGGGGAGAGAGAGAGAAAGGGAGAGGGAGAGAGAGAGAGAGAGAGGGAGAAGAAGAAGGAGGAGGAGGAGGAGGAGGAGGAGGAGGAGGAGAGAGGGGAGGAGGAGAGAGGAGAGGAGAGGAGAGGAGAGGAGAGGAGAGAAGAGGAGAGGAGAGAGGGACCCTGTAGGAAAACCTCCAAGTCAAAGGAACACCCGAGTGAACTTGGCCCTGGCAATAGGCCCTCGCCACGGCGATGGTATCGCTCCTTAAAGGGATATGACGAAGCTTTTAAAATAATTCCCACAGGGCATGGACCGTGTCCAGCAGTGAGGTAAAGAAGGCTGTGATCAGGGCAGCTTTGCTCCCTGGGCCAGCGCAAATTAAGATGGTCCGATACCGCTAGAAAGTGGGAATGATGAGGAGTTTGAGGTCTGCCGTGAACATGCCTGTACACTTCTTCCCCTGCCTCCCACCCGCCTCCACCTTCCTCTCTCTCTGTTCCCCTTTAACTGGGAAACGGGCTTTGCATGGTCCCCGAATTCCGGTGCCAGTGTCACCGGAGCACGGACATGGAGCAAGGGTCCCTGGGAGCCTGTACCCCCCCCTCCCCAGCTCCAGGTGACCCCAAGAGCCAGAGCGAGCTTTGCTGAAAATAATGAGAACCGCACAGACGCTCAGCAGCAGGGAAGGGTACGGTGTGGCTTAGCCACGCAACGGAATACCGCGTGACAGAGGAACCAGTGATTGCTACCTGGAACAATACAACGGACTCTCAGCGACTGAATTCTGATCAAGACAACCCATCCACCCAAAGGACTCAGTTTACGGTTCCATGTCTGTAAAGGTCAGAACCAGCCGAGCGGGTTCGGAGAGCAGAGTGACCGAAGGGGAAGAAACCCCAGCGAGCCTGCTCGGTGCTGAGTGCGTCCTAGATCTTGACCTGCTGGGAGTCAGGATATAGGTTTATCAACGTAGGAAAAATCCACTGAGCTTTACACGTTGGGATGTGGGTGCGTCCCTGTATGTATATTATCTGTGATTCAAGTTAAAAAAAAATTTTTTTTTAAATATATTTTACAGAGAGAAAGGGAGAGGGATAGTCAGAAACATCGATGAGAGAGAGACATCAATCAGCTGCCTCCTGCACGCCCCCCACTGGGGATGTGCCCACAACCAAGGCACGTGGCCTTGACCGGAATCGAACCTGGGACCTTTCAGTCCGCAGACCGACGCTCTATCCACTGAACCACACCGGTTTCGGCAGTGCTTTTTTTATATACAACGGTGGCAACACAAGCCCTGTCTCCCACCCACTTCCTCTCTCCAGGCTTTTCAGGAACACGTTGACCCTTCGGTCTGCTCGCCTCCCTCCGGACACTGCCCAGTGCTGGCGGGCCAGTCTGATGGCGGGGCTGTGCCCAGGATGGAGGCGGGCAGGGGTGTGGCCTGGCTTTGGGGCTTCGCTTTCTGACATTGTCTCTGAATTTTTAAAAATACATTCGTATTGATTTCAGAGAGGAAGGAAGAGAGAGAGAAACACCAATGAAAGAATCACGGAAGGGCTGCCTCCTGCACGCCCCACACTGGGGATCGAGCCCATAACCCAGGTAATATGCCGGGACCGGGAATCGGACCATAACTTCCAGGTTTATAAGTCAAGGCTCAACCACTGGCTAGAAGTCTCTGTATTTTTAACAACTAGATTGCGGCCTCATTTGCCACCCAGAGTACTACCATTACAACCTGGATGCATTCATGACATTTTATTTTAAAATCCTGAACTAAACTGAGTGGAGAAAAGCATGGACAATGCTGCCCCTGAGCATTTTATTGAAATAGGAGAGGCCCGGTGCGTGAATTCCACCCCCTGTTGGAACTTCGGGTCCAACTCCTGGTTAAACTCCCACTTGAGGAAACAATCTGCATATTAGCTTTTTATTAGATAAAATTATACAAGGGGGTAGGCTGGAGGGGGTCAATGAGAGGAAAAAGGGCACACAGGCAATACTTTCAACAACAAAGAATTAGTAAAATAAATAAATAAATAAATAAATAAATAAATAAATAAATAAATAAATATTATATGAGGGGGAAGGGCCTATTTAGAACCTATTTATAGGATAGGTGTTTTATAGATAGCATCACACTTAAGCCTCTCGACACTCTAGAAACTAAACCTTAGTACCCCCATTTTGTAAGTGAAAATCTTAGGTGTCAAGGAACCTTAAATGTGCACTTAACCCAGGTTCCACCCAGGTCCCTCGGACTCCAAAACCATCTTATCTCCCAGCTGCTGGCTCAGCACACTCAGCTGAATCCCTCCTGACCCCATGAAAGGAACATGCATGGTGGGTTCAGTCAGCTAACAGATGCTCATCTCCTGGAGGGCAGGGTGAATCCTTATGTTTGTTTTTGTGTGTGTGATACAGAATAATACTTCAATGTGTTAGGTGCACGTGAGCTAGATGTTGATTTTTTTAAAGTTACACACACACACACACACACACACACACAACACACAAACACTACTTTCTCAAGGCACGTATAAGCATCTACATCAGTGTCATTATGCGTTCAATTACTGGCAAAAATAAGAGGAAATTGACTCGTTTAAGTAAAAAGTAAAGTCAGGGAAAAGGATGGTTAAATGCCAGTTGATAACATAGGCCACAGAATTAAAACGTGGGCGCTGAGTTACATTTGCTGGTCTTTTTAAGCTTTGAAGGCATGTTGGCTAATGCTTCTGTTATACCTGGAAAAAAAATAAAATAAAAACAAGCAAGGAAGAGCCTTTATGGTATAACCAACCCTGAACACAGGGTCACTTCAAAGTAACGTGCACATACAAGATGCTCTGCTTACACACGAGGGAACTCAAGTGGCAGACCAAGATCCAACCGTCAGGAAAATCAGCCTGCTGCCCAGTTCTCTAAAGCAAAGACGCCGAAAGCGGACGGGATACTTCTTCTTTTTTAAAATACAGTGGTACCTCGAGATACGAGTTTAATTCATTCCGTAACCTTGAGGCGTGGGGAACTATGAGACACTCAAGTCGCGGTAAACTGGTGGGTCGTGTGCAGCCGGCCGATCCGCGCGATGACTCCTATCTCAAATGTTGCTCGTATTTCAAAGCAAAAATCGCTCGCTCGATGGCTCGTATCTCAAAAATCTCGTATGGTAGGGCACTTGTATCTCGAGGTACCACTGTACATGTTTACTAATTTCAGAGAGGAAGGGAGAGGGAAAGGGAGAGAGAGAGAAACATCAACGAGGAGAGAGAATCATTGGTAGGTGTCTCCGGCACACACACACTGGGCTTATGCCCCGACCGGGAATCTGACCGTGACCTTCCTGGTTCATAGGTCGACGCTCTGCCACTGATCCACACAGGCCGGGTTGAATACTTGTTCTTTACAGCAATGTCCTCCCTCGTTTCCTGTTAGTCTCTTCGTGTGGAACAAAAGCAAGACTTACATTCTCAGTGCTGAAATTAATTTACTTTTTGTTGTCGTTAATCCTCACCGAGGATATGTTTTCCATGGATTTTTAGAAGGAATGGAAGAAAGAGAGGGAAGCGGGAGAGAGAGGGAGAAAGAAACATGGATGTGAGAGAGACGCATTCATTGCTAGCCTTCCGCAAGTGTGGCTGGGGCCTGAGATAGAACCTGCCACCCAGGGTCGTGCCTTTGACTGGAAATCAGAACCCGAGACCCTTTGGTGCTGGGGCCGACATGCTAACCACTCGGCAACACCGGCTAGGGCTAATGTGTTTCCTTTTAAATGAAGTCAGAGTGTGTAACGGAAAGAATTGGAGTCTGTGTCTTTAGTTGCTATGTTATTGTTCATGAGCCTTTGCGGTTCAAGACGTGCAGAATTCCATGTGCTTTGTTATTTACATTTTATTTTTTTAAATATATTTTTTATTGATTTTTTACAGAGAAGAAGGGGGAAGGATAGAAAGTCAGAAACATCGATGAGAGAGAGAGACATCGATCAGCTGCCTCCTGCACGCCCCACAGTGGAGATGTGCCCACAAGCAAGGTACATGCCCCCGACCGGAATCGAACCCGGGACCTTTCAGTCTGCAGGCTGACGCTCTATCCACTGAGCCAAACCGGTCTCGGCTGTTATTTACATTTTAGTAGTAAGTTTGCTGGTTGCTGAAGAGTCAGAATTTCTTTTCTTTCTTTTTTTTTTTTGAGGAGTCAGAATGTCAAGTTCCATCCCCCCCTGGAAGGACTCGGGCTCACTGGGCGTTCAGGCAGAATTTTCCAGGCTCTCGGGCGTCGTGACGCTGTGTTTCTGATTCAGGATGCTTTGGGGTGGATTTGAGCCGATCTAAGCCCACTCGTAAGCAATCAGCCCATCCTCATGAAGCATGAACCCGTCCGGTTAGGCCCATTCACGAGGTGGTTAATAAAAGAAGGCGGCCTTTCTTTCCTTCCTTCCTTCTTTCCTTCCTTCCTTCCTTCCTTCCTTCCTTCCTTCCTTCCTTCCTTCCTTCCTTCCTTCCTTCCTTCCTTCCTTTCTTTCTTTCTTTCTAGATCCCGCCTCTCTTAGTCTGTGTCTGTTATTGCAGGACACAAGACTGTGTGACTGTGCAGTGTAAATACCTTCTTCATTATTCCGCAATATGGACTCTTACCGGTTCCCCACAATTTTTCAATAGTCACTGCCTGCCAAAAGGGATGCCCACATTGGCTTCTGTTGGGGGGAGGGAGGCAAGTACCTCTTTTTTCATCGCTTTGGGGGATTTTGAGAATAATTCCTGACTCCTGCATCCATTCGTTGTCCACTGTCTGACTCTGAACCTGGTCTGTCTTTCCACACAAACCTTCCCACTCCCGCCTCTCCGTTTCTAAGGCTCTCCCTCATCCCAGCATCCTCTTGATTTTAACTCACATCTTTTTCCTCTTCATTGGTATGAATTTTCGTGTTTCTTCCTTGTGATGGGTGGCCATCTATCTTAAAGTCTTAAAAGCTTGTTTTACTTTTGGTTCCACCTGAGTCCTCAATTCGTGAATACAGCAAAAGTTTATTGCAGCCAAACCCTGTGTGGCTCAGTGGATAGAGCGTCGGCCTGCAGGCTGAAAGGTCCCAGGTTCGATTCCGGTCAAGGGCATGTATCTTGGTTTGGGGCACATCCCTAGTAGAGGGTGTGTAGGAGGTGGCTATGGATGTTTCTCTCTCATCGATGTTTCTAACTCTCTATCCCTCTCCCTTCCTCTCTGTAAAAAACTAATAAAATACATTTTTTAAAAAAGTTTATTACATGGCATGCTCCCCAAATGTGACACCTCCTGGAACATGGGTGTGTGGGGGGGGGGGAAGAGAAAGGGAATCATATCTGTCACTCATCATATTGGTTCTTATACTATAGAAGACAGTGGTCCCCCAAAATGAAATATTACAATAAAATGTCCAAGACCGTTTAACCAATAGCACATACTTTGCTAAGTAGCTACACCATTTTCAGAAAAGAGTAACATTACAGCACACACACACACACACACACACACCAAACTTACCCGGGAAAGCCGCTTTCTGGAGATGTTTGTGATCTTTCTCCCTTTCTTTCAGCTTTATCCAGCTCAGGGGGGAGTTACAGGAGGCCTGACAGGTGGAGAGATGGTGGAGACCCCGAAGGGGAGGATCCAGCCTGTCCCTCCTTCTTAGTTCACCTTCATCTAGAACAGGAGGGTCTCCCACCCGAGCTTTCTCCACGGCGTTTTCCTGCAAGAGGGAGCGGCGTCTGGTCTCCCCACTGGGGAGGCTCCGGTGTCCCCCCTTTTAAAGCTTCGAGGTGCTGCTCTCCAGTGACGCTGCTCGTCCGTCGGGGAGCCCTCGGGGTGGAGGCCCGACTTCCCAGGCCGGGTGCCTGCCCTCGGCCCCGATGATCCCTCCGTGCAGCCGTGAGCTCATCGGCCCCCGGGTCACGCGGGTCGCAGCCAGGGGCCTGGCACGGCTCCCGCTTCCCGGCCGTGGCAGGCCTGACCTCACGGATGCCTCCGCTCCGCGCTGGCACCCGGACGCCGAGGGAATGTGATGAGTGGGCAGAATAAATAGAACGCCGTCTCCTGGACCATCTTCCCGCCACGCCGCTCCGGGCAGCTGGCAACAGCATCCTGGCTCTTGCTCTGCTTTGCCTGCCCGTCGAGCTCTGTGCCTGTGAGGGGTCTCTGCCAGGTGCTGCTGGGCCCTCCCCACCCGGGACGTGTGGCCCCAGGAAACCTGCATTTCCTTTCTTTTTAAAAAAATATTTTTTATTGATTTTTTACAGAGAGGAAGGGAGAGGAATAGAGAGTTAGAAACATCGATGAGAGAGAGACATCGATCAGCTGCCTGTGGAGATGTGCCCGCAAGCAAGGTACATGCCCTTGACCCGAATCGAACCTGGGACCTTTCAGTCCGCAGGCCGACACTCTATCCACTGAACCAAACCGGTCTTGGCTGCATTTTTTTTTCTTTTTTAAAAAAAATATATTTTATTGATTTTTCACAGAGAGGAAGGGAGAGGGATAGAAAGCCAGAAACATCAATGAGAGAGAAACATCGATCAGCCGCCTCCTGCACGCCCCACAGTGGAGATGTGCCCACAACCAAGGTACATGCCCTTGACCGGAATCAAACTTGGGACCTTTCAGTCCACAGGCCGACGCTCTATCCACTGAGCCACACCGGTCTCGGCTGCATTTCCTATTTGAAGAGAAAGAAAGAACTTTCTCTTCCCATGACTCCCTTCTTCGGCGGGGAGAGGAGTGGGTGGCAGGGAATCATGCCCAATGATGCCCAAGCAGAAGAAGCCAGGGGGCTGGATTCAGCCCTGGTCCACCTTCAAGGAGTTCACGGTCTCTGAACCGGTATCCCGGTCCATCACCCACCCCAGCTCCTCAGACGCCCCCCCACTCCCCTCCCTGCCCCTTGCAGGCTCCTCCCTCCGCGATGGGACTGTCCTCCTCTGCCACAGTCCCTTCTGCATCGTCTCCCCTCCCCGTTAGGATGCTGCCGCTCTGGGCTCGGGCCTAGGCGCTCAGTAGACATTTGCCGGGCTGCCCCCCGCACACCCCACACCGGGGAGCGAGCCCCGAGCCCGGGTCACAGGCCCTGGTCATTGCAGAAGCTGCTTGGTCTTGTTTGGATTCCTTTTCTAGCTTGTGGCAAACGCTCATTTCGGTGGACCGAAGCTTCGTCTTCGCCACGCACTGTGCAGCAAGGTGCCACCGGTGGCTTTTCAATGGCAGCACAAGTTTTTTTTAAATTTTTAAAATTTTATTGATTTTTTTACATAGAGGAAGGAAGAGAGATAGAGTGTTAGAAACATCAATGAGAGAGAGACATCGATCAGGCATCTCCTGCACGCCTCCTTCTGGGGATGTGCCTGCAACCAGGATACATGCCTTTGACCGGAGTTAAACCTGGGACCCTTCAGTCTGTAGGCCAACACTCTATCCACTGAGCCAAACTGGTCTCGGCAAGCACAAGACCTTTTAATGCCTTTTCTCTGGGAGAGCGGGAGATGGCCGGCTCCCTGGGAAGGCAGCGTGGCCTCAGGAGGCAGCAGCAATGCTTTTCCGACTGGAATGACCTTCTGGCCAGTGTGGAAGGTCATCAAGGGTCATTACACACACCAGGTGCATCTGTCCCCGGTTTACAAAACACAGCGGCGCTCCCCCGGGGCGTGTCTGCGGCCGGTCCCCGCAGCGCACAGGATCATAGCATGTGGGGAATCACCGGGTTGTCTGTCTCCACGTCACCCCACATGCACATCCGGAGGAGCCACACTCCAAGCTGCCTCTGTTTCTTTCATCCGCAAAACTCAGCTGGGTCAGGGGAGGGAGAGACCGAGGCGTCACCCAGAACCGGGCAGCGCGCCCCGTGCCCCTCGTGTGCGAGCTGAGCTGGCAAACCCTCAGCAGGGAGTGGGGGACAGAGCACGAGTCTCCCCTTCCCTCCACAACCCCCCAGGCAGGAGGCTGCTGGGTCAGACTGCTTTATGAAGAGATATTAGGGCTTTTAACAGAGGATTAAAATACCCCACTATATCTGGGCCTCATTTTCAAGAATTACAATCAGAGTTGTCACCTCTCAGAGTCAACTTATTTATCTTCCTTTTTCCTGTCCCAGACCTTCAACACATATGTTTAAAGGGAGATTTCAAAGTTAGAATGCATTTGCGTCTATTGATATGCTTTATGCAGGTGTATCTTAAGTAATTCCCACAACGCTCTACCTACCAGTGCTATATACAGGTGTATCTTAAATATTTCCCACAGTGATCTACCTACCAGTGCTATATAAAGGTGTATCTTAATATTAACTTTTTAAAAAATATATATATATTATTGATTTTTTACAGAGAGGAAGGGAGAGGGATAGAGAGTTAGAAACATCGATGAGAGAGAGACATCGATCAGCCGCCTCCTGCACCCCCCCACTAGGGATGTGCCAGCAACCAAGATACATGCCCTTGACCAGAATCGAACCTGGGACCTTTCAGTCCGAAGGCTGATGCTCTATCCACTGAACCAAACCCGTTTCGGCTACAAGTGTATCTTAAAAAATTCCCACAATGCTCTACCTACCAATGCTATATACAGGTGTATCCTAAATAATTCCCACAACGCTCTACCTACCAGTGCTATATACAGGTGTATCTTGAATAATTCCCACAGTGTTCTACCTACCAATGCTATATACAGGTGTATCCTAAATAATTCCCACAACGCTCTACCTACCAGTGCTATATACAGGTGTATCTTGAATAATTCCCACAGTGTTCTACCTACCAATGCTATATACAGGTGTATCCTAAATAATTCCCACAACGCTCTACCTACCAATGCTATATACAGGTGTATCCTAAATAATTCCCACAATGCTCTACCTAACAATGCTATATACTGGTGTAGCTTAAGTAATTCCCACAATGTTCTACCATAGCACAGGTATACATGAAATTGGTGGGGAATTTTTTCTTCTGTCCTTAGGGAAAATTTAATGAAGATTTGCAGTGTTAGGTTCTGTGTGTTTTTCCTATCATTTCCAAGCTGAGTACTGAGCCTCCAGGAGAGCAGTTTTGAAACGGAAAGGCTAAGGAGGTTGCCATTTTAAAAGATCATTAAAACTCTGCGGGGAGAGGGGAGGGAATGTCACCAGAGACTTAGCGTTCCTGGCTGTTGACCCTTCATGCTTTGCTGATGGTGAGAAACAGCCTGCATCTGGCCAGGATGTGGAATCAGGCTGTAGGTAGGTAGATAGGTAAGTAAGTAGGTAGGTAGATAAGTAGATAGGTAGGTAAGTAGATAGGTAGGTAGGTAGGTAGATAGGTAGGTAAGTAGGTAGGTAGATAAGTAGATAGGTAGGTAAGTAGGTAGGTAGATAGGTAGGTAGGTACTAAGTAGGTAGATAGATAGGTAAGTAGGTAGGTAGGTAGGTAAGTAGATAGGTAGGCAAGTAGGTAGGTAGGTAGGTAGATAGGTAGGTAAGTAGGTAGGTAGGTAGATAGGTAGGTAAGTAGGTAGGTAGGTAGATAGGTATATAGGTAAGTAAGTAGGTAAGTAGGTAGATAAGTAGATAGGTAGGTAAGTAGGTAGATAGGTAGGTAAGTAGGTAGATAGATAGGTAAGTAAGTAGGTAGGTAGATAGATAGGTAAGTAGGTAGGTAGGTAGGTAGGTAAGTAGATAGGTAGGCAAGTAGGTAGGTAGGTAGGTAGGTAGGTAGATAGGTAGGTAAATAGGTAGGTAGGTAGATAGGTAGGTAAGTAGATAGGTAGGTAGATAGGTAGATAGATAGGTAAATAAGTAGGTAGGTAGATAGGTAGATAGGTAGGTAAGTAAGCAGGTAGGTAGATAGCTCTCTGCCCAAGGTGTGGAGGGCGAGCACCAGCAGGAAAGCAGAAGAAGGGAATGGACGTAGATGGTGTGATTACCAGGTTCGGTCCCTGGCAGAACCAGAAACCCTCTATTACCTAGAAAGGCCACGTGTAGACGGGGCCTGTAGACCCAGGCCCAGGGCAGCGGTCACAGGTGCTCGCCCTTTGCATCCTTGCTCCCTCTCACCGTGTTCCGGATAAAGACGCGTTCGCTGATGTTAGGAGCAGACTACTTGAGGTTGGACAGACCTGGGACTGAGTCCTGCATTGGCATTGATTATATTAGTTATGTAACTGCCATTGCCACCCCCATGCCCACAGCTCAAGCTTTCTTATTTGCCGAATGAAATCTTAATCATACCTACTTCGCGGAGTACTGGTTGTACAGGTTGGATGACCCAGTGCATGTAAATAAAGAACGTAGCACAATGCCTGGCATGCTCAGCGCATGTCAACTGAACACAAACAATAAAACTTCGACCGCGCGACCTCTCTGACCCGCACCCGTGTCCGGGAAAGCCATGGCGGACGAGGACTCACACAGAGAGTGGCCCTCTCCTCAAGGGCTGCCATCCACCCTATCTTCCCCTTGCTTTAGATGCTCTTCAGACCTCCCATTGTTTTTTATTTTTTAATATATTTTATTGATTTTTTACAGCGAGGAAGGGAGAGGGACAGAGAGCTAGAAACATCGATGAGAGAGAAACATCCATCAGCTGCCTCCTGCACACCCCTCACTGGGGATGTGCCCGCAACCAAGGTACATGCCCTTGACCGGAATCGAACCTGGGACCTTTCAGTCCGCAGGCTGACGCTCTATCCACTGAGCCACACCGGTCTTGGCAAGACCTCCCACTCTTGCTAGTGCCAGGGGTTGCCAAAGACCTTTCAACAAATGTGTAGTGTGTGCCAACTCTGTGTCAGGTAGAGGCTGTGGGTGAGGTGTCTTGGTGAATACCTCACGGACATAGTTGGAAAAGTAGGTAAGAAGTAAAATAAACACACAAACGCAGTAATTACCCCTTGTAGGAAAAAAAGGGGAGGGGCTTCGCTCTAGCTGGATTGACAAGGGAAGACCTCGCCGAGGAAGGGACATTGAAGCTAAGAGGCCAAGTTCAAGAAAGAGCAGATATTCCCCTCCCCCGCCCATCCCCGCCACGTTAGATGTTTGCAAACATGAATCTAAAAAGTTCTCAGGAAGAGTGGAATTTCCTTAAGAATAAAAAAATAGCCGACACCAGTTTGGCTCAGTGGATAGAGCGTCGGCCTGCGGACTGAAAGGTCCCGGGTTCGATTCCAATCGAGGGCATGTACCTTGCTTGCGGGCACATCTCCAGTGTGGGGTATGCAGAAGGCGGCTGATCAATGTCTCTCTCTCTCATCGATG
The DNA here is from genome assembly GCA_004026805.1 of Lasiurus borealis. Lineage (NCBI taxonomy): Eukaryota > Metazoa > Chordata > Mammalia > Chiroptera > Vespertilionidae > Lasiurus > Lasiurus borealis. Next base: position 12,302 of record PVJN01020344.1, on the reverse strand, counting down.
TTTCTGACTTTCTATCTCTCTCCCTTCCTCTCTGTAAAAATCAATAAAATATATTTTTAAAAAAAAGAATAAAAAAATATGTTTAAAGAACGAGCAGATGGGGTTTTTCTCCACATCCGGTGACCTTTCTCTGCCATCACATGACAATGGCCAGCCCTATCTGTCCCGTGACTCCACTGGTGTCGCTCTCACAATCTAGAGGTGACCCCAAGAAATATGTAGGACGGGTGACTTCCTGTCAAGAGCGATCCCAGGGTCATGGTCATAGAGGTGACCCTGGGGCTGTTACCGCATAAGGGACACCAGGCAAGCCGAGTGCCTTCCCCCAGGGCGGTGCCCACCTGCCTCTGAGGCAGGGGTGCCTTTTCTACTTCACACAAGAACCAGCCAGTGGTCGGCGCAGCCTCAGAACGAGAGCCCCTCAAAAGCCAGAGAAAGGGGTTTCGGAAGCAGCCTGGCACTCCAGGGGACTCCGGGTGCCAGATAAGAACACCAGGACTGCCGAAACCGGTTTGGCTCAGTGGATAGAGCGTCGGCCTGGGAACTGAAAGGTCCCAGATTTTATTCCGGTCAAGGGCATGTGCCTTGGTTGCAGGCCCATCCTCAGAAGGGGCGTGCAGGAGGCAGCTGATCGATGTTTCTCTCTCATCCATGTTTCTAACTTTCTATCCCTCTCTCTTTCTCTCTGTAAAAAATCAATAAAATATATTTTTTTTTAAAAAAAAAGAACACCAGGACTCAGTTCCCAAGTTCAGGGGAGACGAAGGATCCGTATCACTGTGTTCCTGTGCTGTGATTTACAACCCACCTTCCAGGGGGAGCGTGCATGTCCCCCTCTTACCTCAAGGAATGGGGGTTGTGCAGGCTTTGTTTGCAGCTGAGTGGAGCCCTGGATTCCCTCCTGGCCAGGGGTCCTCACACCACCCACTGCTTTTAACCACTGGCCCCCCAACGGGCCCCTGTAGGGCAGTGCTGGTCCCCCAAGCTAGGACTACTGGCTTCTTTCTCAGGCTCTCAACACTGAGCAGTTCTTGCAGGATCTGGAAGGATCCGCCTTCCCACCAGAGCAGAATGGTTCTTGTGGATTTTCTAAGCAACGAGTCCCAAAGAAGGACCCCTTTGTAAGAGTCACAAAGGAGACAGAAGAAAAATGTGGGGTCCCGTGATGTCAGGCCAAGAGCTGTGAATTGAGTGGCGCACCCAGAGAGCATGTAGTTGGGCGAGGGGAGAAGAAAGGGTAGAAGAGACTTTAGAGCAGCGGTTCTCAACCTGTGGGTCGCGACCCCTTTGGGTTGAACGACCCTTTCACAGGGGTTGCCTGAGACCATCGGAAAATGCAGATATTTACATCACGATGCATCACAGTAGCAACATTTCATGGTTGGGGGGTCACCACCCCATGAGGAGGAACTGGATGCAAGGGTCACGGCCTTAGGAAGGTTGGGAACCACTGCTTTAGAGAGAACTGCGTTAAATTAGTTTCAGTAGGTTCAACCCCCCACGTCCACACATAATCTCCGTTTGGCCCGCTTTCTCACATATGAAAGCTTAAAACGATGAAGACGGATTCTCAGGCTAAGGCATGTTTTGGCCTAATTAGCAATCCCTTAGACTAGCACCCGGGAGTCTGTAACTAACAGAACCGGCCAGACTTGATGCTTATCGAGGTCTCTTTGGAAGGAGTTAAAAAAAGAAAGGTAATAATAAGGTATTCGTCTCTTGGAGAACCGAACTAACCGAAAGCAGAGCCGGACATTGAGCGTGCACAAAATTTATGTGGATTTTTTTTTAAGCATGCATGAAGAAAAACATGAGTATAACTCTAGCTAATGCATTTTATAACGACAAAGTGACAATCCCTATCCAGAAACCCTGGTTCTCTGACATGCCAGTGTGTCTACAAATAGTGCCAAGGAGTATTGTAAAAGACTCAAAATAAAACCAACGTTGATTTGCCGAAATTTTTGAAAAGAAAGAAATCTGAAATACAATTTCTTTTGGGGGGAATGGTGAGGCTACTCTACATGGACTGATCCTCTTCATTGCCAGAACTGCCATTTTTTTATCCTGAGGCCACAAATACGATGAATAACTTTTAAAAGAAACAAAGCTCTGTCAAGGGTGAGTCCATGAAACGTGTTTCAAACAGTGGCACGGCCTGTCTTCATCCGGGCCCCTCCCCTCCCCCTCCTCTGCTGTCCATCACGAAACTGCATTTCTGCCGACTCTCCGTCAACACGTTAAGTTCTCTTTCTCTGGGTGTTTTCCCGCAGAACATTCTCGAAAGGCAGTTGACATCCAGAAAGAAAGAACCAGCAATCTCCTGAAGTTTCAACAGCGAGGAAGACACGGTGCACCCGGCAGGGGCGGATTGGAAAATGACACAGCAGGGAAGGCATGCAACCTCAGGGGCCTTCCAACTCGCTGCTCAGATGCAGTTGCTCAGATGCCAATGAGATAGAGGCGCTGGCTAGATGTGAGATGATTCCTTAGACAGCCACATTTAGAATGCTCCGTGGAGGCTAAAAATAATAATCCTAGTCATGGTGTAGATCATGTACTCATTCATTCACTCATTCATTCATTCATTCATTCATACAACAAATGTTAACAGAGAACCGAGAGGTGCTTGGGCTGTGGCAGTAAGCAAAAACTCGCAGCCCTTCCCGCCTACTTGACCTGATTGGCATGTACAAAGTATTCCATCCCAGACAGGAGAAGTCACATTTTTTTTCCACACTGCCTGGGAACATTCAAGAAGCTCCAGCAGAGGTGGGCTTTCAAATAAAATCTCAATAAATTCTAAAGGGTTGAAAATTAAAAAACAAAACAAAACTATGCCTCTGATCATAATGAAAGAGAACAAGAAATCCATACATTTTTAGATCGATGGGGAATCCTCAAATGTGTGTATTAAGGCAACATACTGATTCTAAACAACACATGGGAAAAAGAAGAAAAACTTTGACACGAATACAAATGAAAAACACGACGTAGCCAGATGTGAGCCAGCCAAAGTCACGTCTGGTGAAAAATTTCTAATGCCGACTATTTATATTAGAAGAGAAGAAAGGTCTAACACGAATGACCTCAGCCTGAAAATAAAGCAAGCACATTAAGAATTAAGGGTGCCGAGACCGGTGTGGCTCAGTGGATAGAGCGTCGGCCTGTGGACTGAAAGGTCCCAGGTTCGATTCCGGTCCAGGGCATGTGCCTTGGTGGGGAGCACATCCCCAGTGGGGGGTGTGCAAGAGGCAGCTGATCGATGTCTCTCTCTCATCGATGCTTCCAACTCTCTATCCCTCTCCCTTCCTCTCTGTAAAAAGTCAATAAAACGTATTTAAAAAGAGAAAAAGAAGAAAAGAATGAAGGGTGATACCTACATTTTTCACCAAGAAGAAGAAGACCAACCAATTAAATCCACGGTAAATAGAAGGAAGAAAAAAGAGAAGGGCAGACATCAGCGAATCAAAAAATGGACAGACAACACAGAGAGAGAATTCATTGAGGCCAAAAATGAGCTTCAGGAAAGAGTACTGTTCAAAGGTCAAAAGGAAATACCTGGTTCTTTCAAGGAAGAAAAAGCTCCCGCCCTCTCGATCGGGAGGCAGACACAGAGAAGTCGGACCGGCCGAGCAGGGCCCTCGGGCAGCCTGCTTTGGGGGGGGGGGGTAAAGGGCGGGGGGTAGCTGCAGGCAGTGAGGGCCATTTCCAGAAATTAAGCTCAGTGTCACAGGAATGTGCTATCGGCAGATCTGCTCTGCGGGAATCTCGGCTTTCGAAACGAGCCTGGCCTTCGGCAGACCTCTTGCTTCTGCAGAAACGGCCGGCATGTCCACGTCCAAGGGCCTGGTCTCCCTCCTGGGGCCTGGGACCCGGTTTCTCTTTGGGGCCGTTAGACCCACAGGTGCATAGAGATGGCTGGCAGAGCTGCTGCGGATTCACTCCGGCTGGCCCTATCCTGCCGGCCAGGGGGCTGCTGACCTGCTGACCTGCTGTCCCCTCCGCCCTGAGGTCTGAGGAAGCCCCACGCGACTGCGGAAGAACATGGCAGAGACCTACAAGCCGGGGTGCTGACTGAAATGTAGGTACCCCTTCCTCTAGCTCTGCAATGGCGGCTAGGCAGACTGAGCGGAGCAGGGACGAGGGGGCAGGTCCCGAAGGCCACCAGGTGGGACAGCCGGCTCCTAGCAGTTGGGGCGCCCTGACCTTTGACCCTGGAGATGGCATGGAGGCCTCAGTGGTCTGTCAGCTCCAGGCCCAGAAAGGCGGCAGCCACACCAGCCCAGCGCCCTCAGGACCAGCTGCTTTGGATAATGACCCCCCACTGGTGCCGGCCAATCAGGGGAGCCCACACCCCGAGAGGATGCAGCTGGAAGGGGCTGACCATATATGGCAGTGGTTCTCAACCTTCCTAAGGCCGTGACCCTCGCATACAGTTCCTCCTGTGGTGGTGACCCCCAGCCATGAAATGTTGCTGCTGTGATGCATCGTGATGTAAATATCTGCATTTTCCGATGGTCTTAGGCGACCCCTGTGAAAGGGTCCTTCGGCCCCCAAAGGGGTCGCGACCCACAGGTTGAGAACCGCTGGTCTACGGAGATCTTTCCCTGGGATATCCCCTGTCGTCTCAGCCCTTAAACCCTCAGGACAGGGCCCAGTGGCTCTTCCTCCTGGGAGCAGGCCATGCCTCCTCCTCCCCTCCCCCCTTCCATCGTCCTCCTCTCCTTCCTCCTCCCACAGCCACACTGCCATTGGCTTCCTCACCCCCAAGCTCCAAGGCCCCTTCCTCTGCCTCCACAACCTGATTCCTAAGCCCTTTCTCCCGGGAATCACTTTCTCTCACTCTGTGATCTCACACATACACGTTCTCTTACCGCTGGATTCTGGGATCCCGATCCATTCCCAGCCAGAACTCGAGCACCGAGGCTGCTGGAACCGCTGAGTCTAACCCCCACCGGGCACACACCTGGTGCGGCTTCACCAGGACAGCAGACCCACGAGACCCACTGTCCCTCTATTCCTTGAACTTTTTAAAAAATATATATTTTATTGATTTTTTTACAGAGAGGAAGGGAGAGGGACAGAGAGTTAGAAGCATCGATGAGAGAGAGACATCCATCAGCTGCCTCCTGCACACTCCGTCCTGGGATGTGCCCGCAAGCAAGCTACAGGCCCTTGACTGGAATTGAACCTGGAACTTTTCAGTTCGCAGGCCGACGCTCTATCCACTGAGCCACACCGGTTGCGGCGACCTTGAACTTTTTAAAAAGGAGGTTCCGAACCGAATAGCGTTGTTCCCACACAGCCTGATCTGAGGGGGACTCATTCCGGAAGTACCTGTTGTCCTAAACGCCTCGGGGCCAAAGATTCTGAGCAGGTGTGCCTATGGAAGAGCGCTGTTCATTTCAAAAGTCACTCTTTTCTTTTTTTTAAAATATATTTTATTGATATTTTACAGAGAAGAAGGGAGAGGGACAGAGAGCCAGAAACACCGATGAGAGAGAGACATCGATCAGCCGCCTCCTGCACACCTCACACTGGGCATGTGTCCGCAACCCAGGTACATGCCCTTGACCGGTATCAAACCTGGGACCCATCAGTCTGCAGGCCGGTACTCTATCCACTGAGCCACACCGGTCAGGGCCATTCTCTTCTTCTTCTTCTTCTTCTTATTAGTTTATGAGGTCAGGGCCATTCTATTATTATTATTATTATTATTATTATTATTATTATTAGTTTATGAGGTCAGGGCCATTCTATTATTGTTATTATTATTATTACTTTATGAAGTTGTTTGAGCCAAACTGACAATAACTGGGGAACCTCTTTTTGCTGGGTAGCAGAATGTCAGTGGTTTATGCAAGGTTGGGCTTGGAGTTGTGAGTATGAGAAACAGTTTATGCTCCTGTTATCATTTACCGATCGCTGCACCCTTTTGCCAGAGGCACAGCTGTGAACCTCCTTTTGCCTCACCGTGAATGTGAAGAAGCCAGCCGGAACCTCGGCCATAGGGGGGCGGTGGGGGTGCTCATGGCTCGGGTCCGAGTCCGGCTGCGCCTGTCTGTGCCAGGAACCGGAGAGGAACACTTGGGGCGTCGGGGGCCACAGGGCCTCTGGCCCCTGCTCACCTCTGCCCTCAGCGCCAGAAAGCGCCCCGACAATGCATGCACAGCGAGCCTTCCGATACAGCCTGTGCCTCAGATCCGAGGTTCACGTCCTTTCCTTTTTCTCTTTTCACCGTCAAGAGCGTCGCCCCGTGCTTAGCGTGCAGGCTGCCGAGGAGCAGGCGGTGGCCTGGTTTCAGCTTTGGGGGACGGGACTGTTGACCTCTGACCGACTCTGGCCCAGCTAAGCCCCACGATGCACTCGCTGTAAACTGATGAGCGAGCGGTGACTCCTGAGCAGCCTGGTCTGCCCGACCCAGGTCCCCTGCAGGCGGGTGTTTTCAACCAAGCTGTTCCATGGACTTTCTCTCTCTCTGACTGTCTTTCTTCTTCTCTCCTCCACCTCTTCCTCTTCCTCCTCCTCCCCTTCCTCCCCCTCCTCCTCCTCCTCCTCCAACAAAGCTGTTCCAAGCCGAGACTGGTGTGGCTCAGTGGATAGAGCGTCGGCCTGCGGACTGAAAGGTCCCAGGTTCGATTCCAGTCAACGGCATGTACCTTGCTTGCGGGCACATCCCCAGTAGGGGGTGTGCAGGAGGCGGCTGATGGATGTCTCTCTCTCATCGATGTTTCTGTCTCTCTATCCCTCTCCCTTCCTCTGTGAAAAATCAATAAAATATATATTTTTTAAAAAAGCTGTTACATGGATTTTCTCTATGACTGTCTTCTTCTCTCTTCCTCCTCCTCCTCCTTCATTTGCTGCAGGAAGTTTCATTGTTGCATGTGGTCCGGTGCCTGGGCGGGGGCTCCGGGGTGGTTAAAGGATGTGCCTCGCGATTCCGGGGAGAGCCAGACCCCGGGGGGACGCAGAGGGGCCCCCAAAGGCCTCTGGGCTCCAAGCTCCTGGAGGTGCAGGAAGGAAGCCTTTGGGAGAGACATTGGCCAGCCCCACCTGGGGGCCGCCTGCAGGTGGGGGGAGGCAGGTGTGTGGCCCACTTCCTGGTGCGCTGCCCTCCTGCCCCGGAAGTGGTTCCGCAGGGGGCACGGAGCCCAGGGTCTGCGGCTGCACCGGGGCCTGGGCCACGCTCCTCCCGGGCCACGGCCTCCGGGGTCCCGGTGTCACCCCTCCCTGGGGAGGCTCCAGCCCCTCCCGGGAGAAGGCGCCCCGCTGGGTTTGCACCCGGAGACGCTCAGCGCCCGCGGCGGCTTCAGCTCCAGGAAGACGCCCGCCCTCCCGCCTCCAGGCCTGGCGTCCGGTGGGAACAGAGGCCCAGAGACAGGTAGGCGGGCGGCCTGCAAGGGGCAGGTGGCCGGCGGTGACCCCAGCCTCCACCTGGGGGAGGTGTCCTTCTAAGGCAGCGGTTCTCAACCTGTGGGTTGCGACCCCTTTGGGGGTCAAATGACCCTTTCACAGGGGTTGTCTGAGACCCTCGGAAAATGCAGATATTTACATCACGATGCATCACAGGAGCAACATGTCATGGTTGGGGGTCACCACCACATGAGGACCTGGATGCAAGGGTCGCGGCCTGAGGAAGGTTGAGAACCGCTGCTCTAAGGAATCTGGAGCCGGTGGTGGTTCGGAAATGAGGAATTGAGATGCAGAACTGGTGTGGGCTGGTCTGGGAGGCTGAGGAGGGCCCAGGTGGCCCTGAAGGCGGCGACTGGCACAGACGGTGGAGGGAGTGGGGGGCTGGGAGCGGGGGGTCCCGGGGTCTGTTCCGTCCGGATACAGTTCGAGGCAGGAGCCGGGCCCCGGGACGGCCGGGCATGGCTTTCCTGTGACTTTTCCCGGTAACGGTTCCTCTCTCCAGCTTCCTCTCCTGTAACGGTTCTGTGTGTGAACGTGTAACGCAAAACACGTGCTGATGGATGTTTGTGTCGTCGGTGAGGCTTCCAATCCGCAAAGGGCTCTGAGCGGTTAGGTGTGGGGGGAAGCAGCATTAATTCACGGATTTTCCACGGAGGGAGGGCCCGGCGCCCCTCCCCGCGGTGCTGCGCAGCGGGTCAGCCGTCAGTCTCACGGGGGGCCGCTGGCATGGTGCGGTGTTTGGAGGCGTCGTCAGAAATCCCCGCGAGACCGACTGCTCCACTTGAGATTTCTGGGAGTTTTCCGAAAAGTCCTGATAACGAGGATCGTCGTGGAGGTCGGGGAGGCAGAGTGGTTAGCGCCTCACACGGGAAGTTCCCTTGTAGTCGTGGATTTTGCTTTAAACATTGTTGTGCCCGGCTGGTGTGGCTCAGTGGTTGAGCATCGACCTATGTGCCAGGAGGTCACGAGTTGCACGGTTCACCCCAGTGGGGGGCGTGCAGGAGGCAGCCATCAACGATTCTCTGTCATCATGGATGTTTCTCTCTCTCTCGCCCTCTCTGCTCCTCTCTGAAACCAGTGACGAGATCTTTAACAAATATCTGACAATAGCCTTCTACCCTGGCCAGTAACGAGATATTTAACAAAAAAACATATTGCAGCCGAGGCCAATGTGGCTCAGTGGATAGAGCGTCGGCCTGCGGACTGAAGGGTCCCAGGTTCGATTCCAGTCAAGGGCATGTATCCTGGTTGAGGGCACATCCCCAGTGGGGGGCGGCTGATCGATGTGTCTCTCTCATCAATGTTTCTGGCTCTCTGTCCCTCTCCCTTCCTCTCTGTAAACAATCAATAAAATATATTTAAAAACAAAAAAACAAGAAACATATTGCAGTGAATTTGGCATTCGGTGCCCTAGCCGGGTGTCCTGCTGATTTCTAGTAACAGGGATGCTCCCTCCTCTTCCAGAGAGAGGCCCTCGAATTTGCTCCGGAGAAGGAGGCTTACATCTGCCCTCCCCCCATAAGGAGGTAGGTGAGAAGTCAGGTGCAGACAGACCCCATCTTGCTGAGTGACCTTTGCCCGGGAGAATCGTTCTGAATGAACGTCAGCTGCGGCCTGAGACATGTATATGGTTTTCTGCAGAAAGGGGAACGCGGTACCCCGTTTTTAGTGCAGGAAAGCAGCGGCTTCAGCATGGCAAGGAGGTGGGGACCCTGCATGGAGTCCTCCCCACCTCCCCAGGAGCCAGGGGGACAGCAGAGATGCTAATAGCGACAGGAATTCCTCTAGCTGCTTCCCTTCCTAGGAGACTGAGGTTTAAGTGAGCCATGGCTCCCGCCGTTCCATTTTGGGCTTTTCTCCTCTGACTTCCAGGGCCAGTGCTCTCTGCTCTGCACGCCCTCCCCCCCTCCCACCCCCAGAAGCAGCAAACTTTCCCAACGGGTGTGTTTCCGTCGCTTTCTCCCCCCACCCCCTCTCTCTCAGAAGCCCGGACCCGAATCTGAAATCGGTTCCGGCCCGCACTTCCGTCTCTCGCTCCTTTCACTCGAGCGCTTGATCTCCTCTTCTAAGACTGTCACCCCAAATTGGTCCCTGATGCTGACAATAGTCTTCCACCCTGGCCAGTTCCCATGGCAACCCTCAGATTCGCTCCATCCTCGGTCCAGCACTGTGTTCCACAGCCCCACCCTGCCCTCCAGGTCCCGTGGGGAGAGGAAGGAAGGTCAGGGCTGATTTTTCCTGCTTCGATTGGCTTCTCTGGAGAAGAGATGCGACGGAGAAAGAGACCGAGACGCCCTTGAAGTGATGGCGATCGAAGACAGAGAACCTGCCAAAACCCTGGAGTCCTCCGGGCTCCGGGTGGCGGTTTCCATTTGGCTTTGTAGCCGCTCATTCATTTTTATCTTTTTTTAAAAATATGTTTTATTGATCTTTTACAGCGAGGAAGGGAGAGGGATAGAGAGTTAGAAATATTGATATGAGAGAGACATTGACCAGCTGCCTCCTGCACGCCCCCCACTGGAGACGTGCCCACAACCAAGGTACATGCCCTTGACCAGAATTGAACCTGGGACCTTCCCGTCTGCAGGCCAGGAAACCTCTCCTGCTGGAGTTTCAGAGCAAACAGGGGGCCACTTCCTTATTGCAGGGATGGGCCCCCCACCCAGACCCCTGGCAGGAAGGATACTCCTACCGCTTCACCTCTGCACGGTCTCTCCGCTATGACGTGTCAGTGCCGGCCTCTGAGAACGACAGACACCCGCCTGCGGTTGTGAAAAAAGGGGGGCATGGGGCCTAGGGATGGCATCCAAGCTGATGGAATCCAAGGTGGCGCATGGGCAAAAGGAGGAAGCTTCCAGAAGTATTGAGCTGCTTTTTTGGCTCCGTGGACAGAGCATCCTCGGCCTGCGGACGGAAGGGTCCCGGGTTTGATTCTGGTCAAGAGCACGCACCTAAGATGCAGGCTGGATACCTAGCCAGAGTCCGGGTGTGTGTGATGTTTCTCTTTCTGTCCCTCCTCTTCCCTCCCACTCTCTCTAAAAAAATCAGCGGAAAAAATGTCCTCCAGTGAGGGTTAATTGAAAAAAAAAAAAAAAGAGAGACATTGAGCCTTGAGTGAAACAGTCTAGTGGCCTGAGCTCTTGTGGGAGGTTACTGAGAAAAATAATTAAGAGTAGGTCACCAGAGGTCTGTAGAGGATGGAGAAATGTCTACTTGGCTCTATGGAGTAGGTTAAATAAAGATAATCCAGAACATAATCTTTTTTTTATTATGGAAAGTATTCTGTGTTACCTCTTTCTGCCATCTGAGGAGACCTGCTGAGGACAGGACTTTAAAAATGACTAATAAGCCCAGCCAGTGTGGGTGGTGGCTGAGCGTTGACCTATGAACCAGGAAGTCACAGTTCGATTCCCGGTCAAGGGCACAGGCCCGGGTTTGGGGCTCCATCCCCAGTAGGGGGCCTGCAGAAAGTAGTTGATCAAAGATTTTCTCTCATCATTGATATTTCTCTCTCTCTCCTCCCTTCCTCTCTTGACATCAGTAAAAAAAATAAATATTTAAGCCCTAGCCGGTGTGGCTCAGTGGATAGAGCCAAACAGCCTTCAGACAGAAGGGTCCCAGGTTCGATTCCGGCCAAGGGCACATGCCTGGCTTGCTGGCTTGATCCCCAGTAGGGAGCATGCAGGAGGCAGCTGATCTATGATTCTCTCTCCTCATGGATGTTTCAGTCCCTCTCTCCCTCTCCCTTCCTCTCTGAAATCAATAAAGAAATATATTTTTAAAAATATTTTAAAATGACAAACGTAACTGGAAAGCTGTGGTCCAGGGCCATTTTTGCTGGCCGTACCCCGAGGAAACACACAACTCCTCTGAGAATCAAAGGCGTGTCTGTGCCAGAGGAAACCTCTCTGGGCACGAAGCGTGCGCCTGTGAACAGAGCAAAGAGCACGCAGTGACTCCTGGTGGCACACGGAACAGAACTGGTCCCGGGTGAAGTGCTTCGAGCTCCTTGGAACAGGGCCTGGTTCCTGCCAATCTCTGAAGCCACCTGCCCCCCGAGACCCTGGCACACAGACCCCACGTCATACTGCCCCCTCTCGGGTCTGCAGTTATTGGAAGTAGATAGAGAAGCGTGGATCGGTTCTCTTGTAGAAAAACAATCATTGGCCGAGACCGGTGTGGCTCAGTGGATAGAGCGTCGGCCTGCGGACTGAAAGGTCCCAGGCTCGATTCTGGTCAAGGGCATGTACCTTGCTTGCGGGCATATCTCCACTGTGGGGTGTGCAGAAACATCTCATCGATGTTTCTGACTTTCTCTCTCTCTCTTCCTCTCTGTAAAAAATCAATAAAATATATAAAAAAAAAATCACTGTATGCTACCACAGCTTGGGGATCGGATCGAGGACCAAAGATGCAAAAACCTAACCATCATCACATGTCAGCGGCAGAAAGAGAAAACTCCAGATTCACATGACCTGGCACAATCTCACTGACTGGGGAACTGAGACCCTGACCACCCCATCAGATGCAGGAAGAAAATTAACCTTGAAAACACCCGTGTTTTCCGGGACATGGCTGAGGCAGCAGGTGTGTTTCGGGGGCTGAGTCACTGCTTTGTTTCAGGGAATGGCCACAGAACCATCGGCGACGCCTGATTTCTCCCTAAGGCTTTGGCCTTCCCAACCCCGCCCTTCCTGTGAGGGCTGGGGAGGGAGGCCAGCAGGGTGGGGAGAAGCAGCCCTGTATTGTGGCCTCTGCCAGCAGGGGGGCTGCTGGGGCATCAGAGGGATGCACGGGGTGGGGCTCCTGCAGGGGCCGCTGAGCGCTGCCAGGAAGAAGAGGGCTGGCCTCCAGAGTGAATTCCCACCGGAGGCCTCCCAGTGGCC